>VWZD01008491.1:303748-399437 GCA_013396695.1 Sakesphorus luctuosus
AGCTGTACACATGCCAAGTTTCACTTGGAAAAGCTACAGACGTAGAGCTCCCAGTTCTCAAATAAAATTCCTCATGTACACAAAACACTTCCTCAGTGTCTGCAGTGTGATTAGGTCACTTTATCTTGGTAAAGTCCATCTGTCAAAATAATTTCTGTCAGATCTCATTTCCTTTCCCTTCTTTTCCTCTTCTTTTTCACCTTTCTTTCCTTTCACTTTCTTTTTTTCTCCCCCTCTTCTTTAATATAAGCTGAGTGTTACTGTGAGAAGCAGTAGCAGGAGCTTTTAATCCTGCTTAATATCACACGGCTTACAAAGATGTAGNCAGACTTATGAAAACAAAGTATGAAGAAGAATGAGATGGAGGAAGATGAAAACAGGGGAGGAAGATGAGAAAAGACTGTGGGTACAAATTAGGAAACTCATGGGAAATGTAAATGTTATCATGAAACAAGCATACAGATTCTAGCTTTGGCATTCAAACAGTATAAAACCCCATTCACAAGAAACAAAAACTCTGTCCTGAAGGCCATAGTAATAAGAAGTAAGAGGTTTTTCACTGCACTGGACTGTGAAGGTGAACTGTTAAAATCCCTGCCTTTTATATGTTTTTTTTCATTTCACATATTATGTGGCTTAGGGTCTTTTCTACCCCTTACAAAGACTATATACAACTGTTCCTTAGTTAACAGTAGCAACACTCGAGTCATCCTGCTCTCCAGCAAATTTTCCTCCTCCCCCAAACACCATTGCAGTGACTGTTATCCTTCTTAAAAAAAAAGAAGTAAATTTAATTAAGTCCTTTCTTTGACTACTTAAATGGTTTTTAATATAAACAAAAGTGAAGGAAAAATCTATTTAATTCAGTGCTTCTCTTGCTTAAATAATGATTTATACAAATCTATGGTCACCAAACCAGGTAATCTTTCTCCTCCCCCCTTACAAACATTTACTGGAATTGTATGTATTCTCCTTTTTTCACAATATTACAGTACGAACAGAGATTTTAGAACCACTTTGACAGGTAGTTCAAGCCATGGAAGAGAAGAGAAAATCAGAAGAATGTAAGAGTAGCATTTTCACAAGGTAGACCAGCTCATTAATGGCTTTTTGCCCTCTTCTGAAATAAGAGGCTGTCACTACACCATTCTGAGAGAAGGTGCCAGTACAATTAATAGAATTGCTACTGAGTTGCCATTTGCAAGGTTTCTCATAGTGTGTTTGAACATGTGCCAAAAAAGTCTCTATTTGAAGGGAACCAGAATTATTTCTGCCCATCATTCAAGGAATTTTCAGAAGGTGAATTCTAAAATGAAACCAAGTGAAAAGAGATTAACAGCGATGAAAAACTGAAATGTGGAAGGAATGCCTGTATTGAGGCTGATAAGTGCTATACCATTAGAAAGGCTATACTTTCTAAAACCAATTACAGTAATTGTTTTGAACCTTAAGAATGAGCTTTAATGCCTTTAATATATGAACTGCATGACAAAGGAGGAAAGCGCTAGGTGCATTAGGCTACTCAGGTTGGTTAAACTCAATAGGTTGAACACATCAATGAAAGGGCATCCCCTAAAAAATTCTGTAAAAGTGGAGAGGTTTACACAATTCAAATTATGATGTTTGAGATGAGTGAATGAATAATTTATCATGCTTTGCTTAAGTCAATGAAAAAACGCTAAAGTAAGGCATACTAAGTAACATAAGCTTGAACATTGTTCATATGTAACATTTATGGGCACTGTATTTTGCCTCACTATGTTAGAATACAGACATTAAAATAACAGGTCTATGGAAAATTTATCTAAGTTCCAAAATGTTTCCTGCAGGTCACTCATGGTATGAAACCTTTTCATTTGACCCAGAGGCAAAGATGCATCTGTGCACATTTTTAATTCTTTCTTTCTTCCCACAGAATTCATAGGTGCTCTAAAACTGGAGGAGTTTTGGTGCTTGACCAAATACTTTGGTTTTTAAAATATAGATGGAATATGAAGTAGTTATTTCTCAAATAATATCACATTGATTGGATAAGCCCTGAAAAGAAAATTTAGGTATTCTTATTTAGCTGTATGTGAGTTTATTTAGAAAATAAAGTGGAGATTAATTTTGCAGAAAGGGTGTAACATTTACTAAAATGTTGAATACTTAATTTCTCTCCAAGCTTTATCACACAGAAGGGAAAAATACAGGACACCACAGGCTTTATTCTCCTTCCATTTTCACTGGCAGCAACTTGGAGATAAGCAGTTCTATTTCTGAAGGCATCTTCCCAAGAGGCTCTTGGCAGACAATGCATTCCCTGTTAACTGACTTCACGCAATGAGAATTGCTTGGTTTAACCAACTGACTTCTGTATCAATTGAGAAGTCAGACAGTGAGGATGACAAAACTGTCTCTCAGCAACAACCTGACAGCCACCAGTAAATTCAACTACACTGGAATGAAACAGCATTTTGGCAACTGGCTCTGCCTCTTCCTGCTCCCACCATCACAGAACATCTGCTCGTTCCTCAACTGCTTCAGCTTCCACTGCTAACTATTTTCTCAGCAGCCTGGGCTATCACACCAAATTCGTAGACAGGGAGGCTGCAGTGCAGGGCAAGCACATACTCTCCTTGCCAGCTCTGCTTATGAACCAGTAGCCATCAGCACAGAAGACAGTTCCTATTGTCTTAAAACAGCACTTCAAGACAGCAGAGGCTATCTAAAGTCATGACATCAGTACTAGGCTCTAAACAGAAAGCCCAATCCCCAGAGAGCTAACTCAGAGCTTCAACATGTAAAATTTTACCTTATTGAAACTGCCAATGTTTTGGGTGGGGTTTTTTTGTTTGATTGGTTGGTTTTTTACATATTATTTAGATATAAGTTAATTTATTAACCCCCTGCGGAAAAAAAAGGCATAAAATGGTCAACATGAACTTTACACTTTAAACCAGTCATTTAATGAAATACATCAAAAGAACCAAGAATAGCAACACTGTCAATACCACTTGGCTTTCTGTAACATTGTCCCAGACAGACTGACAATGCAACAAAGTATTTTTGTGCAGAAACAGATGATGTAACTTTTTTTTTTTCAAAGAAAGTTTGTGTTGGGCAAACAGAAAGAAGTCAGTGCTCCACAGGTTACTGAGGAGTTGATTGAGGTCAGGCTTTCCATTGAGAGAAAGAATGGAAGAAATGGATAGAGAACGTAGCAAAATATCATAAAACAATGAGCACATGTTGAAGGAAAACTTGAAAAAATGTCAAGGAAAAAAATAATGGGACTATGGACCTCCAAAAAGGAAATGTGGATTATATTCTTATTAAATGTAACCTGCTATCCATATAAGAATAAATAAATAAGACGTAGAAATGGATGGAAAAATAAAAACTCAAAAAATACATTGTCAAATTTTAAATATGTCTAAAAAGTAGGGCTAACAAAGTTTAATGTCAGCCTTACAGAAAAACATTCCTAATATGAAATAAAGATAAAAGGAAGGAAAGATGTAAGCACCAGAGGTGTTTGTGGACCATGAAGCTGGCTGAAGCATAAACTGACAGGCTGGTAGTACTCAGCACCGTATTCTGTAAATACAGCTCATAAACAGGAGAGAGAGGGCAGAGAAACTTGTTCAGAGTAAGAGAATTTGAAAGCATTATGGGTTTTTCAAATGTCCTGAAAATTTCAGAAAAAGATTAACAAATAAGGAAAATTTTTGAAAAGATTGGACATTTGGTGCAGGTAAAATAGAAGTATAATACCAATTTTCTTGTGGTGTGCACAAGAATCTGGTGGTAGTAGTACTACAAAGATGATTGAATCAATAATAATTTGGCTGTTGAAGCCTGTACATCCTTCAGAAAACAACAAGGAGCCAGCACATTTCTGTTTCCCTTTCTCCCTGAAAACCTGCCAAAGCATGTGCTTAAAACGGCGACTAAGGTAATAAAGCCATGTGTGTGGGAACTGTAGAGGGGTGGGGGAAATACAGGGCTCACTGTGCCTTGTGTTCAGCAACTCCTCAATATTCTTAACACTACCACGACAGCATCATCTCATCTCTTCAAGTGTTTACTGTCAGCTACCATTTTGGGATACTGACAACATTATCGCCTAAGGAATAAATGAAAAAAACCAGATTATTTTGTGGGATACTATAATTCTTTCCAATCTAATTTCAAGGGGTTGCTATAAGCAACAGTTGCAGAGTACTTCTTTGAAAATGAAGCTTTAGAACACTTTCTATTGTATGATAACATGCATGTTGAAGTTAGTTAAAAGCAGAGAGGACTGACGTCTTTCATAGTGCAGTTTTAAAAGTGATGTATAACCTGATTCATGCTCAGAAATGCTGCAGATGGGATAAGATTACATCTAGAAACTTCTGGTTCCTGATAAAATCCTAACAGATAAAAAAATGCCTAGGACTCTGCATGGATCATTCAAGGAAAAACATGGTGCAACACATCCTGGCAGTTAAATAATGCAAGTGAATATTAGGTTGCAAAAGGCAAATGAAAAAAACCCTAAAATTCCATTATTAAAACTAGATGATTCACTAATATTTGGAATATTGCATTCAACTCTGCTCATTGTAAATCAAAAAAAAATTAGAAAAAAATCAGAGAAAAAGGAGATTAATTAAGACATGATAGGTTTTGGCATCCAAAAGACTGAATGGACTTGGAACAGTTGGTTTAGAGAGGAGATGAATGAAGGTAGGATGCAAAATAGAAGGTTACAGGACAAATTATGAACGTGAATGCATTTTCTTTCCCTCTACAAAAACAAAGGAATATTAATGAAACTTTAAGAGACTGTACTTTAAGCTGGAAGATTTTGAGTGCAATTCCATCAAAATCTATGAACTTAATATAACATGAAGATTTAGAACATTGTAGGGTTTAAAGCAGATTTAATATTTCAAAGAAAACCCCTTTTTTCCTGAAATTTATGCAAATTTTCAAGCTTCATAGGAACCCAAACACTTCTTGGGAGCAAAGAAAATGCCTGTGCTATTGGCATTTTATTTCTGCATTTGTATATCTCTGCTTCCAAAACATTCTTCAGGGACAACTGACGAGGGCCACTGGCCAGGGTTGACTACTGGTTTGATCCAGTCTCAGACTCTCCTCACTTCATTATCAATAAAAACATTTTCTCCATTTTTCCAGCCTCTTCTCTTTCTCTCATTCTCTTTGTTGCTAAGAAGGTAAATATGCCTGTCACCAATGAGAATCATAAGATAACTGTCATTGATTATTGTATTCACAATAAAGCAATGAGTATAGCATAAAGCTTTCCCCACACCACCGTAAGAATATATTTATTTGTCAACATTTCTCTGCAACCTATTGACAAGAAAGCAGAAAAGATCCTGTGATTCTCATCTTATACTCAAAAGATCCTCTACTCAAATTCTTCCACTTAATTTATCCCTCAATTTCAGAACATTTCATGTCCCTTATTTTATTTCTTTATTTTCCTGTACATTTATCTCCTTACATTCCCCTCAACAAGAAAGTTTTGTTCACTGTAATCAGTGGTTAGCAGCAGAAATATAGTGGAGAATGTTTGACACGTACTCCCTACTTCTTTCTTGCAGTATCTTCTCTCGTTCTCTGTGCACATAAATGCACATCTGCAAGTAAAAATGCCAGTAGATAACTCAGTAAATAGTGAAAACAGTCTTATGCAGCCTTCCTGGGCACTGTGCATGGGTTTTATGAAAGAGTCACTTTATTTGCAAGCAGAGGTGTTTTTCTGAGAGGGGTGAAAGGTAGAAGAAGCGTTTGTATTATATAGCTGAATTGGGTCAGGCAGGGTCATCCAAGTCAGTCTTAACAGCAGTAATAATGAACAAATAGATCTGATTATTATTCACATCCTTAGAAGAAACCAAAGTACTTCCAACTCTGTAAAGTTCAAAAACATATGTCAGATATCAACGAGCCAATTAAAATCTCATTGTGAAGACCTGTTTTTTAAACTTTCAAGAAAATCAGAGATTTATGCAAAACAGGATGTAGGTTCAGGAGACATCTTCACTTTCCCTTCAGGCATCTGTTCCCTTCACCTCCCCTATCTGAAAATCTTAACATCATTTTAAATCAACAAGGTGCTCACAAGCTTTTTATTCTGAAAACCTTACCAGGTTGTTGTCACAGCTGCTTTCCCACTATTTCCCTAAAGGGAACTCCCAGCTTACCTTCCAAAACACTGCCCCTGCCATCCCCAGAAGAGAAGAATGCTCATGTTTCTGGGTCCCTGCCCATCTTGCTAGCAAGCTCATCCCTTGCTTTTGTTGCTCCCATGCACAGCAGACAACACAGCAGTAACTCCTTCTGCATCCACACTTCCTCTCAGCCATGTGGCTTTGAAGACTGAGGGCCCTATGGCACCCTTGTCCTATCAGTGGGTACTCTTCTATCTAGAGCTGTGTAGGAGTAACACAAAGACTATACCTTACTCCTGCTTTCTCAGATTACCCTCAGAGGATACCGCTTTAAGCAGAGCACTGCTTACTGGTGGTGTTGGTTGCTAATCTTTCATGCAAAGATATGCTTTTCTAATAGGAAGTATGATGAATAAAAGGACTGAAGGTGAGTGTCACAGTTTACTCCCCCCAAAACGGGATGGGCAAGAGAATCAGAAGGGTAAAAATGAGAAAACTTCAGGGCTGAGATAAAGATGGTTTAACAGATAAAGCAAAAACTACATGCAAAAGCAAAACACGAAATTAATTCACCACTTCTCATGGGCAGGCAGATGGTCAGCCATCTCCAGAAAAGCAAGGCCCTATTATGCATAACAGTGACTTGGGAAGACAAACACAACCACTCTGAACATCTTTTCCTTCTTGCCTCTTCCCCAAGCTGTATATGCTGAGCATGATGCCTCATGGTATGGAATATGCTTTGGATCAGCTGGGATCAGCTGTCCTGGCTGTGTCCCTTCACAACTCATTGCCCACTCCCAGCCTACTCGCTGGTGGGGTGGGATGAGGAGCAGAAAAGGCTTTGACTGTGTGAAAGCTACACTCAGCAGAAAGGAAAACATCCTTGAATTATCAACACTGTCTTCACCATAAATCCAAAACATAGCAGCATACCAGCTACTGTGAAGAAAATTAACTCTATCCCAGCCAAAACCAGCACAGAAGGCAACAGTGAAGGCAATGGGGGTTATCATCTGCAGAGAAAAGACATTCACTTGTAGAAAAGCAAGAATTCCCAAACTCTTTTAAAACCAAATCAGAATGCAGTTTTAACTATTAATTTGTAGTAGTACATACAAAACTAACTCATAACATAAAGGTCTTAAATGTTTTCATAAATTTACATATTCCTTTTATATCTTAAGTTGAACCTGTATACCAAAATTCCTACCCTATATAATGCATGACTTCATACAAATAACAAAAACGCAAGTTCATAAATAAAAAGTCAGATTACACACATTTCAGTAATGGTTTCTGGAAGGTTCGTTGGGATCTCAGTAAGGCCCTTCCCACGACAGTCCACAATGTTGTTACTACAGGTACATGCAGTAGGGCAGTGCAAGACACTGCAGGATGGAGCCATAAAGGACTGGTGACCTGCAAAGGAAAACAACGTTTTACATTTACTTGAAAAATTTAAGACACAGCTTGCTAAAAAAACCCCAAAAACCAAACATTGCAGCCTATCAATACTTTCAAATTGCATTAATTTTTCCTTAAAAAAGTCCAAGTGTGATCCATTTTTCAGGTATCTTTTATTTATTGAATATAACTAAAAACTAATTACTGATTTATTTCATTTTCAGAAATTTTGGTGGTATTAAAAATGCATGTCAAGAGAAATGAATGAACTATGCTACAAGAACTGAAAGTGTCCTGCTAATTATGTTCTGCTCAGCAAATACTTATTTGAGTATGGTCCTTCAGTTCTATATTGCTTACTGACAATTTTGGAGTTACAATATTTTCATTCTGTCTCACACAATAATTCATAAAAGCATTGACAAAGCTCTTACTCTCTCTCTTTTAGCTAAGCAGACTTCTTCCTCCCTAAATCTTATCATTCTTACTAACTCACATGCCTAATTTACATGAGTTCCCCTCCTGATTTCTTAGTGCTGTATGTTAAACTCAGCATTTTTAATTGCATTTAAACAGAATCATTTCATATTTAGTATGTTTTAGAAAGTAAAAAAACTTATTATATTTTCCTGCAAATAGATGGATTACATATTTTTTAATATTATGAATGCACTCATTCTTCTATCAGTGTGATGATATGGAATAGCTGTTTTGTAATGATATAAAAAGACACAAAGGAATTAGAAAGGCATGATGCCCTCTTTTTCTTTCTTTTTTTTCATTAAGTTAAAAAAAAAACAACTAGGGATTGTTTTGAAATTCTCAGGAAAATAATTCTTGACTATAAAACCAGAATTTAATTTAGGATCACTCTTCCAATATTTAATGTCATACATTAATATAGGAAGGGTGCACTGATAAAGTAAGTTGCAGTTCAGTGCTATTCCCACTTACAACTTCATATAACAATTGCCCAACTTTTAAATTGCCAAAAAGATTAATCTTTTGAGGCCAGGTTGGATGGGGCTTTGAGCAATCTAGTCTGGTAGAAGGTGTCCCTGCTCATGGCAGGGGAGTTGAAACTAGATGATTTTTCAGGTCCCTTCTAAGCCAAACCATTCTATGACTCTATGAGATTGAATTTTATAATATAGTAATGTGATTTCAAATTTATGTATGTGTTAGAAAAGTACAAACAGCTGCCAAAGCTACTAATTCACATTATTCCTTTTTTATACTAAGAGGGAGGAAATGTTTCGCCTACCTTTAATAAATAAAACTACAGTCATCCAGGGAGAAAACCTGGTTATTCCCCTTCCTAATAATCAGCATTATAATGACCAAGTTATAAAACTATTCATGACACTCAGACTCTGCGGCCATGACATTTACCAATAAGATATATCTGAAATTTTCATGTTAGAAGTTCTTTTAAATGTACATAAAGGCAGAATTAAGGGCAAGAATACTGCTATCATTTGCCATATGAAGATGGCAGTGCCTTACACTTTGATGTCAGAGACTTTTTAATAAGGACAGAACATTGTGCTGTCAATAAAAGTCTTTTAAGAGCATAGATCTGTGCAAATTTTGGCATATTTGGCAATAGGATTCTGGGGCTTGGCAGAAAATCAATCAGTAGAAGAAACCCTGCGGAACCACTGAAAAGACAAATAGCAATATTGCAGCCGGGTTTTAATGTTCTTGAGACAGTAGACAAAGTTTACAGAAGATTTTCACTCTGAGTCTAAAAATATTTAAATAAGAAAGATAAACTTGCCTTCTTCCTCATCTAGAAGATATGAATAAAGGAAAAAAATTGAATAGAGAAAATGTGATTAGTAATGAACTGTTAGTCATTTCAATATTTCATATAAAAATAACCTGATGCATTAAAACATATCAATAAATTACAGAAAAGTTACACAGGGATTCAGAATAGTATTTAAATGGCAGAAAGTAACAACAAGAAAAAGCATCAACCTGTAAAGTTTTTTTAAAAATCAATTCCTTATTACTAAAGGCTTTATATTCTCAGTCAGTGCAGCTTTTACTTAATTTCCTGTACCTCTCCCCCATAACTATACTTTTAGAAAGCTATACAATCTATGTGAATGCAGCATTGACACAAAATTTCTAAGGACAGAAGCACCCCCATACAAGATACAAACACTGATAAAAAACGATTAGGGCATTTTTTAATAAACATTAATGCTTGGATTATGCAAAAGCTAACAAAAGTCAACATGCAGCACTAGCAATCACCACTGAGCAGTGGTTAGGTGTGTTTCAAACCAGGGCCGGCTGATGAGCAAATCTGCTTCCCTTACCGCTGCAGACAAACTCGCGTTTCTGGACCTCGGCCACGTTGTGCCCGCGGAGGTGGGACGGCCCCATGCATTGCGTGTACAGCCCGACCCGCGGCCGCTGCCGCAGCCAGTCAGACAGCCAGGCCAGGTGGCAGTCGCAGTACAGGTTGTTGGAGTGAAGACGACTGCATGGAAGGAGACATGTCAATACCTTTAAATTAGGAAGAACAAACAGAAAAGAAACCAATTCACTCAGCCCTCCCTCCAGCAAGCAACTATGCCAATTTATTAATACATCTGTTAATGAGGAATCAATTTTTTACATCTTTCTTTCAAAGTCTGAGAGTTATGAGATAATAAAGAAAGCTGTAAAAGCAGGAAAATTACTTTTTGTTTGTCGTCTAATTAATTGGAAGAAAAAAATACTTTCTAATAAATTAACTTATCTGTAGTTGCCTGTCTCTTGTCTAAAAGAAAGAAGTAAATATACAAAAGCTTGAAAGCTGCCGTGGGACTCTTTAGTCCAAACCTGTGCAAATAGTGAATAAGACCAAAATGTCTCAAGAAAATAGCCCTATAGTCATAATAGACTGTCAGAAAAAAAGAGTTAATAGAAGATTTGGTTTCCAATTAGATATATCTCTAAGTCTGGCCATTATTAGTCTCTATAGAAACAGACTGAAAAATCTCTTTAATAGGTTATACTCATTTTCTGCTGAACAAGATAGAGTAATAACTCAATATAAAGCACCTTCTTTCGCATCTCCTTTCTGATTTCCTCTCTTTTTGTTTTACCACAGAAAGTGGGATTCGCTGATTTGGCTACTAAAGACCCACGTTCTAATCAGTGCCTGAAATTAAAAGACCAAACGGAACCAAGTGATGGAATTAAGGAAGTTGTGTTCCTGTTGGAGTGACCTGACACAAGACCATGGCTCCTTGCCAAGTGGCAAAAAGCACTTTGCCATTGATAAAATATCAGACAGAGGTATTCAGTAAATTAGGTAAATTACTCTTCCCTGGCTCTTACATTTTCTCAAACTACAGAAAAGGATGTCCACAGCTATAAATCAAATCATTACTCGGAATCATCCATAACAGTGTAATGTCATTTTGGTCCCTTTTAGCCAATGTGCTCAATCCTAACTAAATAACTGGAAAGGAAGTGCAAGAAATTCAGAATGTAGACAAGGGAGTGTAATCAATCCATTCCAAAATAAATCTGCAAATCAATATGAAATGTGTAACCAACATAAACAAAAATATTAACTAACACTTTCTTCCCCCCAAAAAAATGGGTAGAAATTAAAGGGAATATATTTTCTATATTAATTCTTGAGTGGGTACTTCTCAAATACAGCTCACAATACAGCACAGTCATTCAGTACAATCTGTGGCCAGCTGTAGGCAAGAACACCATTGC
Source organism: Sakesphorus luctuosus (assembly GCA_013396695.1). Taxonomy (NCBI): domain Eukaryota; kingdom Metazoa; phylum Chordata; class Aves; order Passeriformes; family Thamnophilidae; genus Sakesphorus; species Sakesphorus luctuosus. The sequence continues at coordinate 315,058 of VWZD01008491.1, forward strand.
AAATCAGAACTACTGCCACTGAAATCAATACAAGCATATGCTGACTGCAAATGGGACGTTACAGCTATAATGTGGGACTCTGTGTGTCTGGTTTAATTTGTTTCTAAAATGTATTTTCAGAAAATGAAATATCCCAACCAAAGAAAATGTAACTGCTGATTTGATTCACTGTAATTTGTGGTTCAGAACAGACACTGTATTTGAAGCTTTGAAAGAAGTAAAGGTATGCATGTTTGCAAGACACAGACCTGAAAGAATGGAACGAAATTTTATTATCAAAATCTAGCTGAGGCAACCAAAAGCCCACGCTCAGCACTTCTTAAGTGCTCTATTATTTGTCCAAGCAATAATAGTTACAATTGTGTTATGAAATCAACAGAGCTATTCACCTGTGAGAAGTTTCTTCGGTTACAGTGTGTTAACTCGAGTGAACAGCCCTACTGATTTCAAAACAGTTGTGCAACCCAACATGTTTAAAAGAAACTAGACAGACCTTTTCTAAAAGTAGTTCTTTAACAGTAACAGTCACTCTTCAGCTCTGATAGAAACATCCCATTCATTTTTAATTCCAATTTTACTGGAAAATCTGTTTGAAAGTGAGTCTCAGGACTACATGGTGATATATTCTGGTTTTGTCACTCAACACAACATACATTTATTAATAGTCAGTATAAATATCCTAACAAATAATTTCAACCTGTAACACTTGCATACACACTCTTTTCACTGTGCTTTGTTTTACAAGACTGAAGTGCTTCTCCGTAAAAGTCATAACCTCTAAAAATGGGGACCTTATTGTAAATGCTGACACAACTTTAATTATAATAGCACAACCAGATGATGCTATAATTTTATGTTACAAGGAATGTTGGCAAGCCAGTTTCGTTTAATTAGGTCTGCTAGCACTACAGTAATAAAAGCATAAAGATTTCCCATTTATCACATCTGACAGTCAATCAAAGATCCTCCTATGTTCCTAAATGAAATGTGACCCATTCAATAGCTCAAAGTTAAACAAATTTTTGACTTTCAAAAACATCAATTTATTTTTCTATATAGCTGTAACATGTAAAAGAGAATTCCCCCTGCCCTCACCTTTTTTGGTTAGAAGGTGAAGCTTTTCTGTGACTGAATACAGCACTATGGGAAACCCATTTGGAAAGAGGTCAAGAAACCATTTTCACAGACTTATTCATCTCACATCCTAAAAGAGATGATTGTAAAGGATGCAACTGCACCTTTATCTCCTGAGCCGCAAGTGTAGCTTTTGTGTCACGCATTGTTTCTTTCCAAATCAGCTTCCACAGACGCACATACAGACTTCACACTCATCAACCTCATGATACATCAATATTTTTTAACTGAGCTTATGCTTGCTTTGCCTATACATGCATTTATAAGTATTTATAAGCATTTATAAAAATGTAATAGAGGTAAAAATAATACACTGGACTGATAAAAATGGCAGCCAGTTTAAGTGGAACTACTCACAATGTTCTGAGTTTGGGCATATGGTTGAAACTTGCCACGGAGAGTCGAGTGATGTTGTTATTGTTGAGAGTGCTGTGAAGTCAAGAAGAAGCATATTAACATGTTACAGTTATGCCACATTTAAAAAAGGCATAGCTAATGAAAGTCATGATGTACTGTTTTTAGGGATGGGTATCAGGAAAAAACCCCACACTTTGGGTTATATTTTTCTTCCCTGTTGATTCTCTAGTAAAATATTATGAAATTACTATTAATAATCCTAGGTAATTTGAGGTCCCAGTAGCCTATGATCCATTCAAAAGGAAATTGCACCAATGCTGAAAATATCTATGGCATTCAAGCTAAGCTTCATGTCCTGGTGTAAAAAAGGGAGTCCTTGCAGAAAATGTCTTGGTTCTAGGACTCTGATTTCTCTTTCTAGCTTCTGAGAGTCTGTGTCTCAACAGATGATACAAGATTTGAATGGGGTTTTTTTTCCGAGAATTTTAGGAAAAGAAAACTCTGAGCTTTATTTAGGTATTATAGGGAAAGAGTTGCTATAGATGATCCAGAACTGCATGAATAGGAGAGTTTATGTTATATGATGGAAGGAGTCAGGAATTATATAATACTTTAACAAACTAGCAATTCAAATTTTAGACAAGGTGTTGGAAACTTGAGATAGGAACTAGAAACGAATCTTAGCTCAGACCCATCTACTCAGTAAGTGTAGTTTGTAAAGATTTGGAAACTTTATGAATGAACTTGCAGTAAAATATTATCTTTATGCTGCAAATAAAATGCAAACAAGCTTGACTCAAGAACAAGGAAGCAAGGGATAAAATTTACAGTTTTGACTTAGAGATTACTCATTTGAGCAGAATGGTGAATGAGCTCTACATAACCACAATAGTAATAATTTCCACTGAAAAAGATTTTTTCCCTTTGAACAGAAAATATTTTCATTTTTTCCTTTTGTTTTTAAAGCACAAAGAGTAATTTGTACTATTTTGAATAAATTGTTAAGTACTCTCTGATCCTGAAACACAGACAGGTAAATTCACAGCACCCTGAATGGGATCAGGTTATATATCTCCACATTAACCAAGCCATTAATTACTGGTGCAATGTGCTGCATTTTATCTTTGTGTGCTTACTCATTCCATGTCCTAAATCTTTTCTTTGCTGAGCATAAGGAATCTCCCCTGTGTGTTCTTATGGCTAAATAAACAGAGAGGAGAAGCATAAAAAAAAAAAGAAAAAAAAAAAAGAAAAAGAAAACAGAAGAATTGTGCCCTTTTCCGAAACATAACAAAAAGGTAACAAAAAATGGCAAAGTGGGGACATTGACAAAAGTTGTCTTAATGAATAAATGACAGTCAGTAAATCTTGGCAGAATTTTCTTTCAATGTCCACACAGAAAATGAAGGGTTCCACAGTTCTCCCTGCATAATTTCTTACAAGATTTTAAATCCTATCTTTTCAGTGAAGGGAAGGGAAACCAGTCCATATTTCTATACCTGTTAAGAGAAGGCATATCTGCAAATGTTTTAATTTTCAATTTCAGCTGTTTGATGTTTGCCTTGGTATTTTGTATATCTGAGCAAGTAGTTTATTTATACAATGGTAAAAAAAAATAGATGTAGGAGTAGATTCATAAGGAATTAAAAAAAAATTTGCCTGTGTCTGTCTAATGATAAAAAATGTTTGATTTCATTACAGAGAAGTAATTAAAAAAAGTTTGCTCAATACTTTCACGTAAGTATTGCATTACTGTAGCAAAGATTGTGATGACTTCTTTTTCCATTTGACACTTTAATTTTTTTTTTACCATGACAGCACTATATATTTACCCCATAATCTGTTTCCCACACAGAGTAGATTTTCCATTAAAAAAAATGACAAGCAAAACTAAAATTTCTCAAAAATTCACAGAGAGGATTATACTCCTAATCGCTTTTGTATTTCAGGTTGTTTTGCATCTTTAACACTAACAGCCTCTAAAATTCTACAATTATTTAACCAATACATAAGACCTGTTACTTTGGTAAGCCTTTCAAACTGTCACTAAACAGGATTATAACCTATTTAAATGCTTTATCTCATACTTGAAGTTTGAAGCGATACACACTTTCTATGTTTAGATAGAATAATTAACTCCAAGTGAAAACAACATGCATTTTCTTATTTGCACCTGAGTGCATATACAGTATGGTCTGATCTGCATATCTTTCATTCTTTAATCCATACTGGAAAGGAAGCTGAATTAGGTACAGAATCTTCAGTATTGTTAGAAATAACTAATTCCATTTAAAAAAAAAAAACAACAACAAATAAAACCCAAAAAACCAACAAACCAACAAAACTTGAATCTTTAATAATTTCTTATCACATAAGATGGTTAAAATTCACTTGCATATTTGAAGAATGCTTACATACTATGAATACTGATTCATAAATTTCAACTACCTACTTTTCAGCAGACTATTATTTTAGAGGTTTTTTTCTTCTTTTGCACTTAGAGAAATCAAATTAAAAATTTTACCACAAACTTCAACTAGCAAGGATGACCTTTTCAGAACACTAAAATTACAAGCACTAAAAAAGTCAGAAAACATTTGAATTTTTTTCAATAAATATTTAACACTTGCACTTGTGAAAAAAGGCTTATATTAAAAAACCTATAATAAGCAGATTAAGCCATCATTGGAAAAAATATTTGGTCACATACATGTGTTCCAAAGATAAAAATCTCAGAAAACATCAGGTTTACTAACAGACAACCAACAATTCATCAACTTAATAATTAGATGTAGTATGGAACCTACAGTACATTTTACATGGTTTTATACCAGAGAGTTAACAATAGGCTTGTTATTCTATGAAAAAGAAGAGTTTAGTTGCCAGTTTCATTCACTCATAAGTAAGACCAACTAATGCTTGATAAAAACCTTTACCACCAGCTGCTCACATACTCTTTACTTTCTTGGACATGCAGACACTGTCTATTGCCAGAGAAGCTTCTTTACATCAGAGTATTTTTTTATAAAAAACAGAAACTCCAAACACAACAAAACCCGCCCCCTCACCCTCCTCAAGTTTTGATTTACTGCGTATGATTCAAATTAACATGAAGTAACTCACTGATACACAAATTCTTTCACTCCTCTTGATGTAGAAAATCCAGAAAAAAATGTGTCATTTTGATTTGACAGAGTAAATATTTCAGGAGTGTGTCCTGTGCCTCAGATTCTTAGGGAACTGAGGCACTTTGCTCATTACAGTAATATTATGAGATCGGGGTCACTGATGATAATTTTGATACCTTTAACCTCACTGATGGCCACTTTGAGACAGTTAGAAAAAAAAGTATGAAAAGGAGTATTGCAATAATAACCTTCTGTGACACACACAAAAAGATATTTTTCTACACATACATATGTATTTATGCATATAAAACTTAAAATGTTTTTTTAAAAAGCTATGTATATGCACATGATAAATATCTTAACATATAGCAGTAGTGTTTGATAGAAAGTGCCTCTTTGAAAACATCCACATTGTCAAATATATATAGCACATTGTTCCTTAAACAGAGTGTGAAAGATCAAATTGATGATAGAACATGCAACAAAAGCAATCCTGAAACTGTTCAGCACACAAAGAGTGATGGATAATTTACAAAATTAATTCGGTTCATTATACCGCTGCCCTGCCCCTTTTTAAGATGAAATACATTATTTTATTACAGTATCTGCCAATGTTTTTTTTTTTAAATGTTGTTTAATGGCTGTCTTGTAGAGTAAAGGCATATCTCTGCCTCTCCACATCTTTTTACCATTTTATAGCACATTGCAGTGGATTATTTTAAGACATCTTTTCACTAGACCATCCCGACACCAGGCTGCAGCTTGTAGATAAGCTTCTACATTAGTACTCCCCAGACACCGAGCTACTGCTACAAGTAAGAGATACAAGGAATACTTACAGCACTTCCAGGTCACGCAGAGCCCTAAATGCCCCATCTTCAATACAGCTGATCTGGTTGTAATCCAGTTGCCTGTTAAACAGATTAGGAAGGCATTTGTAAGGGAGAAGAGGCACGCTGGCAGCACAAAGTGCAAGGGAAGCCTCCCGAAGGGGTGGCAGATCAGGGCCACGCGAATGCAAAGGCTCTGGCCATTGCTCCCGTCCGCTCGAGGCTGTCGCACAGCGCTGGCCTGCACGCTGCCACGGAAATCCCTTTTTGTTCTCAACTGTCTGCGCAAAACAGCAGCGCTGGGAAAGCTCCAGTAAATAATAACTGCACCTTATATTAAATGCCAAAGGAATGCAATTTCATTACATCAAGAAAAGCTATCCATTAAAAGCTCTCAGCGTCATCTTGCTGAAACAATTTCATTAAGGTAAAGGACGGTAAATCACTTAATGTCACACGCATCCCCTCGGTGACCTAACAGAATCCATTTATCAGAGCAGCCCAGCTGCATGTTAATTCTGCCTGCCATGGCAGGGACGGGGGAGAGACATCACTTTCAGGGGTCTCCCTGCATGGGTGCATGCAAGACCAGGTGGGAGGTGTTACCCCTGGGAGTGCGGGGGGATTTAAAGTAATTACCTTCTGGAGTATGCCTACATTAGAAATAACAGTGTCTGAGGTGTTTACAGACTTGTTTACTTATGTCCTTTAATTCTGCTCCAAATGGAAGTAGTGTTTCTGCTGTAACCTCCAGTATCTGGTTTTCTATCTACTTTGTGCTCTCTGCAATTATATGCAGATAGTATGTTGTAATGGGGCACTTGAATTCTAGACATAAAACTCAGCAATCCATCCCATACATTATTAATCCTTAAGTATTAAGTTATGAAAAATTTAGATTTGTTTCTTTAAAGAATATTATTACCTTTTCAATTCAAAACATTGACATGGCACATACAACCCAATTAAAAATGTCTGCTTAAGTTAACAACCATGATAACACAAAATCACACTCTACTGATAAAAGCTTTTCCTATAAATACTGCAAAGTCTTATGCATTTTAGGGCATGACTTTCAAAGCAAAGATGATAAAACATCACTTTATACAACTTGTCCAAGGTGCTAGCTTGTGAGTGTCAAATAATATATATGAGTAAATATGTGTGAACAATACTAAGAAAATGAACAAAATACAAATGAAATCTGCCCTTCTGTCTTCAATTATATATTAGCTAGCAGGGCTAATGATGCTTTTACTAAAGCATTTTCTGTGATTCTTCTGAATCCATGATAACATTTTACTTTATTAATAAATCATCACACCCACTACTGAATGTAATGTACCAACTTCTATAAAGTTCTTCTAGTTTCATCAATATTTTTCATCTGAATTACTACTATCCAGGACTAAAATATTGTCATAATTGTAACAGTGCCTCTGTGTCTGTGTACTGAACGCTAAGTGCAAACTATCAGTTCCTGAATATGATCTTTAATCATTTTGGTGCAATGTTACAGCACCAGTGCTGCAGTGTTGGAATATTTAAGCCTTCAATTTTTACTAATGAATTTCATTTAACAATTAAGCTAATAGTCTTTTTATTTTAAAGAGGTAAAATATAGAGAGAGTACAATTCTCTAACCCCTCGAACAATTTATCAAAGCTATTTAAATTAGTACAATGGCATGAAATGTTACCCTTGACACAATACAAAAGAGAAATTGTTTCCAGACAAATTGGAGAAATCTTTTAATGCCATCAAATTTGCCTAATGCAGTCTGCAGGTTAATCTGTAAAAGGGTGAGCTGTATGTTTGCCCATATCTTATTATCCTTAGCTGTCAATGTATAAATCAGTGCTGACACAGCTTCTTCTAAATCATCCATATTATACACAAAGGAAAATCTTTTAACAGCATAGAAAGCACTTGAGCAAATCTTGCCCTACACAAACTGAAAGGCAGACTGCTTCCACTAGACTGGCAGCAGTTGTGGTGCACCCAAAAACTTTTGGACTTCTTCCTTTAATGAGTCACCATGATCACTACCTTAGTGAAGGGTGAGTTGTTTCAATTTAAACCTTCTTACCAGAAAAATTACTGTGTTTGTTCTGAACTAATGAATTGGTTTTTGTTTGGGGAAGAGAATATTGCAGATGGGAGAGGAGAAATATTTCTTCATTTTAGAAATTATTATCTTTGAAAGATATTACTGTCTTTATGTTTTAGATTATCTTCCATCAGTTACAACCATTATATAAAATGATTAGACACACACCATGAAGAACAATTGGCATGAAATATATATTAATTTTTTTAAGTTATGAAAGGGACATGACTTTGAGGACTGTGTGCCTGCCTTGAATAGCAATTTATGGTAGAGATAAAGTTTAAGGTAAGGATATCCACTGCGTATATAACCCAAACAGAAAGTTAGATAATATTTCACAACAAGCATAACACTAACTTATGAAGTCACTCCAATGGGTATACCGAAGCTTTCTGAATTCTTGGGTTTTTTTATAAAACTGGTTCCTGATAACAAGTTGTGTGAGTGCTCTGACTTAAGACATAAGCAAGAATTTTAGAAATAAACAGGTACATACTTCTCTAATTTAAAGTTGTGTTTTATGATTTTTTTAAAGCATAATGACTTTCAAAACCACACCTAAAAATCTACACTACCATAATGAAACCTTTCTCACCACTAAGTTACTGAGTATACCAATATGCCTAACTCCATTTTAGAAAGCATTTTTAACCCCCAAAAAGTTGCTTTTCTTCTTTTCAAATTACTAAAATACTGAGAACAGCAGCTCCGGCCCATTCTCATTCTTCCCCTCTCTCCGGTCTTTCTTCATCATCTTCCTGCCTGCGCTATCTCCTTTTTGAGTCCTTTCTATGTGGGATTTCTCCACAGTTTTGTAAAGTAGCTGTTCCTTTCTGTCTCCAATATTCACAAAGCAGCTTCAGCAGTGCTCACAAAACACAAAACAACCATAATATTAAAAATTTTTCCATCATCACAGAGAATTAATTAGATTTTGCACCTATATCTGCAGCATTATCTGGGAATTTCATATACTTACTAATCTACATCTACTTAAAATGGTAATGTTTATGTGAATTCAGCAATAAGAACTAGTAAGAACTAAATAAAAGGCATTCAACTAACGATAAAATGTCTGCTTTAAAATGGTTTTCATTTATTGCTCTAACTGATACCTCTTACACTGTAGCAAACTGTTGTTGACTTTCTTCCCTTTTAGCATATCTTGTCTACCAGATAATGATAAATAAATATCTTAAAATAAACTTTGTTGTCCCACAAGAAGCACAATCACTAAGAGAGGGTGTTGCATACATTTAAAAACTACTAAACTCATACAGAAAAAAACCTATCATCTGACTATTGACAGAGAAAACCTTTATTCATTCCTAGAGACTATTAAAAATAGGGACAATTTCAAACAATCTGTCTGCGTTACTCTCCTGTTCATCACAGCTTGAGGATACTTTGTAGTCCTGTGCTAGAGAGGTGCTCTTCAGCTTTACCTTCTTCTCCTTTGTTCAGAAATTATGACATTCTCAGCATGCACAATATTTAGCACTGCAATACAATTTTTGGAAATAGTTTTGAATGTCTCCTTGTACTTTTTACAACAGACCTGAGTTATGTTTCTTATTTCTTACTTTCCTTCTCAATTTCAAGATAAATTAACAAGTTCAGAGGAATTAGTTGAAAAAGATGTAACAAAATCATGCAAGAATTTATTCTAAGCTTTTATCAAAGTTCAAAGACCTGCTTGTTTCCCATGACTATTGCTATTTATTGTGATTATTCTTTCATTTGGAAGTCAAGTGTGTTTTGGTTTGGTTTTTCTTTTTTCTACTTGCTCTTTATTTTGCTCATGTATTTAATTTTGTTCTTTACTAAATTTTCTCCATAAAACATTGCAAATCAATATTTTTTCCTCGTATACATAATATAGCAAATTATTAACCTTTTCCTTTTATTCCAAAACTAATAAGCAAGACTTGCAATACATCCAAGTAACATATAGTTGATAAATAAACTAAAGAAAAGGGAGAACTGATTAATTGCTCAATCTCCTCAAAATTGTCTAGCACTCTACTTGGGTCAACCCAGAAATATCCTACAGGGGGAAAATAAAACTAAAAAAGAAAAGTAAAAATGAAACTGAAGAATAGCATCAAAGGAGAATGTACACAAAATTAACAATTTACATGTTATGTGATGCAGACACTATTACATCAGTGACAAACAATTTGTTTAATGAAATAATGAAAAGAAATTTTTGAAATTAATAGTAAAATAGTGTTTATTTAAACCGACAGAAACCCCCCCCTTTTTTTTTCTTTTTTTTTCCCCTAAAGGTCACAAAGTCACTGACCTGTTTGGCAACAAGAACTTTAGAAGGCACTAGAAAAGTGTACTTATTCTTTCCTTCATGCCTTCAGAACTATTTTTTATTTTAATAAAAATCTGAGGAATACACAGAGTATATTTCAGTAATATCCTGTGAAAATCCTTCTTAATGTATACCTGAAATGCAGGTGGCTGAGCAGACTAGCAGTCCAATTGAGATTCCCAGTAAGAGCAAGCATTAGAAATACTGAATTCTGAATTAATAAAGCATGTCTTAGACAAGCAATGCATTTGGATCAACACTTGTACCAATGAGTAGACAAATACAGTTCCAGTTGCAGTATAATTTTTTGCATGATCTGAGAAGAAATCAGTAACTAGAACATCTTCAGCAAGACTCTCTTTTTCAACTACTAATAATTGAACTTAAAAAAAAAGTCCAATCATTCTCAACAAGGATTAATACAAAATTCATTTATGTTTTTAGTGGCAATTTCAGCTTAAAATCTTTCACAGTCCGCACAAAAGAGGCATCAGGGCAACACCAAGTAATCTCAATCAAGGGTTTGGACAAAGGCTAGTATATTGGGAAGGACTTTGATTTTATGCTGGTGACTGTCTTTCTCTCCACTAATTCTTCATTTTCCCAGGCAATTTAATCTGTGAAGCTATGACATTACCCTGCACCCTTTATCCCTGGCGTGACAAGCTACAGTCTGCCCTGCTTGCTGGGAAAAAATGGAACCAAATGAACCCCAAGAGAGTGGTCAACAGTAAGGCCTAGAGCGTGACAAGAAAAACTGGGCAGGAGATACAATGAAAATGTTCCTTGCTATTTTTGGTATCATTTGAGGTTGCATATATTTAGCATCACAATTCTGCCATTATGTTGGTATATTCCATTCCATCCTCTGCCAAATATTGATTACACAGAGGAAGAGAAAACTGGAATCTTAGAAAATTTTACACACTTGAAATGGAAAAGTCATAGTGCCAAAATCTACTCCAAAAGAGAGCATAGCTCGATTGTTCTTTCAGTGGTGCTTTATACTTATTTATAAGCCAGTTATTTTTCTTCCTACTAACTTGATTCAAAAAACAACCCATCCAAACTTACAATCTGGGCACCAAACACATTTTCTTACCATCTTAACTACAAACAAAATTGATAAAGTTGGTAAGATTTTAAACATCTTTCACATCTAGTATGAGTACAATATCACCTGGGAGCGTTATGAAACCACCACTGACATGTATATAAAAAATCTGTGTTTAATTTCCCATTTATATGATAATTTCTATTTATTTTTAAAAAAATATTGGATGTCTCTGTGTTCTCTGAAGAGTCTAACTTCTTGGTGAATACTTTTCTCCCTGAAAAAGTAGCAAGTTAGGAGTAACTTTCAGGATTATAATTCCAGAATTTGCAACCTAATTTCTGTCAAGTTCCAGATCAGTAGTTATGCTAAAACTGTTATTACTTTTCAAGTCATACAAGAATAAATCCTTGAACAGAAATACTGAGATTATGACACACAGCAGCTGGGGTTTTTCCTATATTTGAATGGCTAAAATACTGGATACTGGACTTCTAGTCTGGGAAATGGCTCCAAAATAAGCCTCTCTCATTTTTTGTCCCTTTTACTGATGCGACAGTAATTACAAACAATTAGTTGCATTGGTAAGAATGAAGCCAAGGACACTCTTTTTGGCATTTGTGAGATGACATTCAAACTGAGAGATGGCATCTGGTGTTGGCATCCCCAGCAAAAGACAGAAACTAAGTCCAAACATGGCCACCAATGTGAGAGGCTTGAAGCAGGTGATATTTGGGGACAGTCTGCAGGAACTGCATTTATTCAGCCTTGAAAGAGAGAGTAAAGTGGGCATCTTATTACTGCCTACAGCTGCATCAAGTGAGAGCACAGACAGTGCCAGACTTCTCGGCTATAAGATGAGATGCATAATGAGTTGGAAAATAGGCACTTCCAATTTAGATGTAAAGCAGATTTGTAAGGAGTGAAGGTTTTTCTTATTCTTTTTACTATTAGGGTGTGGCAGGTTGCTCTAGTTGTCCATTCTTATAATGCCTGCCCATTTTGCTTTTATTTTCTCCAGAATGTATACTGTGAGCATTATTAAGATGCCCGGAAAGAAAATATTGTGGAGGTATTTTATGAAAACTGGACAGCTTCTTCTGAGAAACACCAAGAGGACTCTAGAGCAAACAGAGTAGCAAGAGATCATAGTGGTATCAACATCTTAAAGCAAGACATTTCATTTAGAGTATCTGAGTTAGCACCTTTGCTCCACAATGACTAGAAGAAGACAATAAGATGCTTTCCAAAATATTCCAATTCCTGATTCAGCTGGGAAGTATTTGCTGGAAATGAGAGAATGGTGAGTCTACATTTAGGAACATAAAATATGCTATCAGGTCAAGTTCTGTGGAATTTGTTAACCACCTTTGAAACATCTTAGTAGAGCTATGATATGGGATGGTTATCAATTGTTCAATGTTTAAAATAAAAAAAAGCTGAATTTATACTGAAAGTGATTTAATTACTATTGTTACAAAAAGCAAGTCTTTGATTTACAGCGTGTTCTAATACAGATTTCTTTACTTTTTGTACCTTCACCCATCTCTTACATGAATTTGGAAAAGATGAAACATCTTTATGTTCAACTACTGGGCAATTACAGAAGAAAGGCCAAAACCAGAACAAATATTGAATTCTTTTTATGACACTTCTTGGTAAGTATATACACTTATTTGGTTCCTGGACCTTAGGTTAAAAATCTTCATAGACTCAGAATCATGTGGCTTGGAAAAGAGCAATAATATCATTGAGTCCAACTGCAAACATGACACTGCCAAGTCCACCACTCAACCATATCTCTAAGTGCAACATCAACACATCTTTAAATACCTCCAGTGATGGTGACTCAACATCTTCCCTTGGCAGTCTGCTCTGATGCTTGACAACCCTTTGGGTGAAGAAATTTTTCCTAATATCCAATCCAAACCTCCCCTCATGTCACTTGAGGCCATTTCCTCTCATCCTCTCACTTGTTACTTGGGAAAGAGACTGACACTCATGTGGCTACAACATCCTTTCAGGTCTCTCAATTCCTCTGTTTGCAAAGTGATGCTTTCTATACCTATCAATTATCAACTATTTCTTTAAATTTCTTGAACAATTAAACAAAACCTATAAAATTCTTGCCATCACCCTTCTTCTCTAAGTGTAAGTGTAAGTGTAATGTCCAAGGCTAGATGGAAGGCTGAGGTTTCTACCTCCTTGCCTTGGATTCTGGGAAGGAACAATGGCCTGATCTAGTTGCATAAATGCTGTGCTAGGATCCACCCAACTAACTCATTTGACATTCTGTAGAGGGATTGTAGAAGGATCATTATGTTTTCAAATTAGGGGTTTGGTGGGGGTTTTTTGCTTACTTTTTTTTTTCAGGACCACTAGTACGGAGGTATCTGTAGTATTTAATCTATCACAATAAAAAATGTCACAGATATGATTTGGGCTTTGTGGCAATGCATGGCCTTCATGATCTTATTTCATTTTTTAAAAACTATCTCCCCAAAAGGGAAAGCCTTTAAAGAGAGGATCCACTGTTTTATGCAAGTTTTAGACATAATTAAGGAATCTTAGCTTGAAAATATTCACTAGCAAAAAAACCAGTATCTCAGATAAAGATTAGCATAGTATTGTAGTTTTTGACTGGAGTTATCTGACCATATATAAGCACGCTTATATTCTAAACTATTGCTTTATGATAATGTTATTTTTACTACAAAAGTTCCTTTCTGTAGTTGTATGAATTTTCAAATATGAAAGATCATGCATAAAAATGCAGGCCTCTCCTTGTAGCCAAGTGTCTTTTTGAACATGAATAGTGATGGGACCAGTTCTAAACATAACCTCATAAAATGTCAATTACACAAAGTAACAAAGCTACTTTGAGCAGCACTTGCATGTTTTTGAATATAATAATTTTTCCACTGTGGCATGGTAGGATTTCACCGCAAGGAAGAACTGCAGCAGGCCAAACTCTTGGGTATTTTGCTAAATCTTTGAAAAGATATTTTCTTCACCAATTTGTTTGCAGTGCTGCAGGCAGCAGAATGAAGTCCACCACCAGAAGAAAGGCAAAGGGCTGCCTATCCTATCCTCTTCTACATCATCATGACCCTCCCTTCATTATCACAGAGCACTCTGTTTTCAGAGCACAACTAGAAATTTCACCTTTCTTTATAACACTGGCAACATCAATTAATAAAAAGTATTTCAAGAGAAATGACATTAAACCCTCCTATAATGACCTAATATTTCCATGTATTTATAGATGCCACATAAGATAGCAATCACATCTTTTCACAGTTGCATCATGCCAGAAACTCCATAGTCTTTCTGGAAGCCACTATTGTATGTCCTCTGACCTCGTTGGTTGTTTATGAGTCCTTAGCTTAAAGCAGGAGTTATAGTTTTTGATGGCATGACCTTATATTTCCTACTACAGAAGTTCATCACAGTCTTCAGATTGTTCAGCTCATTCAGTCCTCTAAACTGACCTATCGTTCTAAACAAGAAGTGGAAAAGTCACTGCTTTGCTTTGCCTTGAAACTCACATATTCCCACATTTAGAAGCCGTAAGAATTCAAAAGCTGCCCATGAACTTCAGGGTAACTATCTCCAGGAAAGTATCTTTCTTTCAAAAAAGACCACAGAAAAGAACTGCGTAAGAAAAATAATCACACTAGTATAAAAATATAAGCTAGCAAAACTAGGTAATAACATGATCTTTATTTATTTTATACAACCAAACCAATGGCAAACTTTTGGAACTAAGGCAAAATTATTTTTTCCATGTGAAATAATAGAATATTTCAAATTGCCTGATATTTAAATATTAAACCCAGGTTCCATAAACTAATAGTTATAAGGCTGTGTTGTTTTCAATTCTATTTCAGTGTTTTACATTTCACATAAGGTAATTTTAGGATGTTTAAGACATGTTATTTTGCCAAAACAAATGGTAAGTATTGGTTTTATGCAGAGACTCCTTAAGTAGCTACAACAGTGCTTAGGAAAAGGGTATCTGATACAATAAAAGGATACTATACTGATAAAGATTTATCATCAGAATATATAGAAGAAGGAAGAAAATACTTACAGATTTTTTATGTCTACTGCTCCTCGAAATGCCTTCCTTGGTATTGCTTGAATCTGATTTTCACTAAGATCACTAAAAAAAAAATAAATTAAATATAGAAATGCCATATAGGTATCTAGGTCTGTGTAAAACACAAAGGAAATAGAAGAAAATAATTTCAGTCATTATTGTTCAGTCAATGTTTCCAATGAGGCTGACTTTATTACCTTAACTGATTTGCAACTGAAGAAATAGTAGCAACAATAGTCAAATTATCTGTGTACCATTAAGTAGTTCCTTTACAAAACAGCAACATATATGCCAAACAAATAATTTAACAATGAAGCCACAATGATTTATTTTCAACTGAGTGTTTTCACTTTTCACTCATTCCAAGTCCATGGCATCAAATGTTTGATAGTATGCTCAGCTTTATGTAAGGAAGACTGAAATCCAGCAAAAAGAACAAATAGTGAGCTGTTGAGAAACAACTATGAAGCTTTGTAATACACGAGATCAATAAGTTTCTGACTTTTGTTTCAGAGTGGAAAGCACCATATATTTTAAAAGAAGGCATTAAAAACATCTTGCAGCAGGTATCTAATGTCCTTCCCCAAACCCCCTGCAGGACCAGCTGTACCACACTACCTAATACTATCACCTTTTCCAAAAGATACATATTATTAAAATGCTTATGAAATTATTATTCAGTATTATTTTTTGCCATAATTATGAATAAATAGCCCTTCTTTTTTCTGAAATTCACAGTTTTGTCCTTCACCACTCAATATTGGAAATAAAATCTAAGGAACTGAAGTAAAGACAGTAAGAGAGGAGACAGAAAAAGAAGAAAACAAAAGCAAACTAGAATACAGAGCTTTTCAATTATGCTATGTACTATTAACATGCAATGCAGCACAGCAGTTTGAAGGTTTCAATTCAGACAATAGTTTGCTACCCCAGACCAAACACACCTATCACACAATGTACACAAATGTTTGAAGGCCTTCAAAGGGACCTGTCTGCCTTGTGTATTAAAATTATGAAATCGGACTTTTTTTTGGAAGTCTTCCAAGATGCACCTACCTATATGCAATATGGGGAGCACAATTAATTACATGGAGAGGCTTGCTCAAGCATCTGAGTAAAATATACAAACAAATAAGATGCATATACAGCTGTCTCTGTACAGGGATTTTCAGTCCATTCGCACAGCGGTCTTCTTGTGCTTCACTAGATTATATTTTGCTGAAACCAAACATAGATCATCGCTCCAAAATCACACCAAATGCAACCCAACTCCAAACAGAAATAAAGTTTCACTATGTCTTGTGTTTTAGAGATATCTTCAGATGACCTTTTTCAGAGAAAACTTTTAGAGAAACTGCAAAACTGCACACAGAAATAAGAGATCCAGCACAGTTTAAGTGAATAAGCAAGAATCATTTAGTTGATTAGACACGAACGGTCATGCTTTTGATGTATTCTTGCTCTAAAACATAATCTAGCATGAGCCCATATTCCCAATTCTGAGCAATCACTCCTGAAGACCTCTTTCAGATTTATGAACATGCAAAAAATAATTTGAGGACTTTTTCAAACACCTCACTGGCCAACAAAATTTATATTAATGTAATTATTTTGAAAATAATACCACATATATTGACAGCAATTTTGCTTTATTCAACTCATTGTTAACTTATGGAAAATCTCTTTCTATTTACTAAATCTTTCGTAGTCCATGCACCTAATTGCACTGCAATATCTTGCAAAGTATACTTAAAACTAGACCCAATTTTACTATTATTAATTGTGTGTGAAAAAAAGAGAATCTGTGAGCTGTGATTTAATTTTCAAGACAACTAAGTAATCTTGAAATGGGATATGACTGCACTGCTCTGACAATAAATTCAGTGGCAATGAATGAAAAAGCAGCCTTTGGCATTTGTTACGGTAACATGATTTAACAGCCTACTTCCTTGGAAAAAAATTGCCTTATTAGTAAAAAATGCAAATATCTATATTTACACTTCTCTTTAATTGACTAACACATTTTACCTATATAAAAATTGTGCATGAGGTGGTTAAGGTAGTGGTAGTGATTTGTACCATAATAAAGGATTAGTTTATAACACAGACATACATATATATCTATGTAAGCCACTGCCATACTCATAAATATATACTGCTGGACATAATGGGCAACAGTGCATTAAGGTTTTTACGGCATTTGACAGAGTATCATCATTCACCATTTTATATAATAAAAAAGGTGGAAGATGAGCAATACAAATGTGAATTATTTTAAAAAATTTAATAGAAAATATCAATGTTCAAAATCTTTCTTTCCTTGACTAAAGGCAAATCTTAGCACAAACACAAGGACATACAAGTGGCAGCCATTGTGTGAGGTTCCTCAAAAAACAATACATTGAGGTTGGGTGCTTGCATAGGTACATTGTGTGTGCACATGCGAAAGACAGCAGACTAACTTACTGCATGCTAGATTTACTGCTGGGTCCACACAGCTAACACCACCTCCATGCAGCACAGGCTCAAGCAGACTCAAGTATAGTGTTCCCCACTAATTTTAGCACATTTCAAATGTAAACTACTTGACTGCAGAGATTCCCAACTTTGCTATACAAGGTGCTCTATAAAGCATCCCTCTACACGTGGAGAACCAAGTAAGGTTGGCAAATGTTTTTTCCAAGAGTAATTTTTTGCAATGCATCAGCTGCATTTGTGAGACTTTCTTGGAACTGTTTCTGTAACAAAAGTGTAAGTTCATTTCTACACTGCAAAATTCTACCTCTGATAAATACATGATTTTCAATCCAAAATATATGTCTCTTTATAGTAGAAAAGTTTTTAGTAATTATTTATTGATGGCTTCAAGTTTTCTTCTGCTCAGTCCCACAAGATTTCCTTACAAAAACCTTAAGGGGTTTAAACAAACATTCAACTTTTTCTTGCATAAAATAAACCTATATTTCACAACTCAGAAGCTGCTGTGTGGTCTTTTTTTATTGATATTTGAACCCATTCCACTGCAATTCTTAGACTGCTCACAAAAAAGGTCACAAGCAGCACAAGGTGCACTGTGACTTTCATGGGAAATGGGGCAAAAAATCTATTTTGTAGATAAAACTAGACAGTTTGCAGGACATGATATGATATTGATTTGACTTTGCAGTTTGTAATCTGCAGTGAAGAAAGGTGCAAACCTCCTTTTTAGCCTGATGGTCACTGTTTTCCTTCACTAATAACTATGAAGACTTCATCTCCCATTTCAAAAACAGGCGGCGTTTGAATCCAGAATAAATTTTATGATGGCACTCGGTACCCTAAAATGAAAGAGGGTCAATAAAGTTTACACCATGAAACAAAATATCCTACTTTTACAAGAAAAAAAATCTGTGTTTTTGAAAAAAATCGTGAACGTGCTTCACATTTGAAAGCAGCAAACTGATCAAGATACTTTCACTGGAACAAATTGTTCTCCGTTATTATTACAGCCCAAGACCTTACATCAAAATCCAGCATCCCTCTGGTGGAATAGCACACTTGATTAAAAAATGTTTTGTATACAGCTAGAGTGAAAAAGACAAGGTGTTTACAGAACAGTGTCTATCCAACACACAAGGCTATCCAATAGCTTTTTTGTTTTTAAATAAAGCACAATGATCTGGTAACATGTTCTAACAAATTCATTTTTGTGCAGATTCTAGCTGTCATAAAGGCCTCTTTCAACTAAATTGTTCTTGACTCTTTTTGATCATTCTTAGAGAGACATATTCCAAATTATTATGTCCGAAGTGGAGTACCTCAGACTTTGACCTTTCAAGACAATTCTTTAGTGCAAGTCTGTGGGCTTCATTCATATCATTCACTGACAGGCAAAGCACCTTCATCCTTGGCCTCCACTGCATCTCCTTGCTCTGGCATTACCAAACCAGTGCTTGGGACCAGGTGTAACTTCAGTCTCTCTGAACGTGAGATGTTCTCACGGAGAGCTCTCAGGTTTGTTTCCTCAAGTCAAAAGGTGGCACTGCAATACTGGGGTTAAATAGCAGCTTTGCACACCAAATCACCTGGGCGAGTTAGGCTGGCAGCTGCTGACAGAGGCTCCTTTTAGAGGATGCACAAATGAGCATCTCTGCTGCTCTAGATGTGACTGAACCAGCCTGGTTACCAGTTTGTTTCAGATATGGTTAATTCGTATGCATGTCAAGAATTGTTCTGAGTTGTAATATTCTGGCTGCAACCCCATTTTCTCAAATGTAAAACCAGAAAATCAAATCCATACACCAAACAAAGCTGAATCCCATTCTAAATGAAGATACACAGAGGCGAATGCACAAAGATTTATGAAATTTTTTTCCAACTACAGCAATTATTTGAAAAACTTGCATGCCTTTTTTTTCCCCACAGAAGGTCAGGTGTATGTTTCTAAATGAGACTAGATAAGTTGCCCCTGAATAATTTCTATTTTTTTTTATAAATAACATAGTCTATCCTAGTATTCAAACTCATCAATAAAATCAGAAATACCACAGCCCCTCTAAGACCTGTGATCAAGTAAGTTCTGGAATGACTATGGAGTGCCTATGTAAAATATAATTTGTTTTTAAACAAATAGGGTCAAGGCAAATGATATGCAATGCACAATGATAAGCACACATGCCTCAGCTTTCAAATGGATTTCCAAAGATTAAAGATTTAATTCTGATATTCTGACAAAGCAACCGCACTTGTCTATTTTCAAATTATACCTAAAAGAATGCAGACTTATGTTTTTCACAAACCAATGAAATAGGAGAAAAAAAAATTAAGAATCTCCCTGACAGAAAACCTCCACCCCACTCTCCTCCAAAAAGAAGCTTCATGTTATGCATTCAGTTCTGGTTTTTTTCCTCATAATACACTGGCAATCATAATGCATTATACTTCGTGGAAATAGCAGAAAGACCTTGCCAAAAACCTTGCTGATATCGAATCCTTCCTAAGAACAGGATAGATCGCATTTACTGGTTAGCAGATGAAAGTGTATCAGGGAAAAAAACCCACAGCTCAGAATTCTCTGAAAATTTTAAATTCATGCCAATAGAAAAATAATAACCTATTCCTCCAGAAAACCTCAAAAACTTATAAAAAGTGTTGCTTTTTTATCTGAAGATGAAGCCCTTAGATAACCTGAAATTAATGATCCTGACAGAGTGCTTCAGCTCTTAAAAAAATGCAAACAGTACTGCATTGCAGCTATTTTATTACTCACCATGTATGGTTCACAGTTGAACAACCAATATACCTTAAAAATGAGCACTCAAATTTTAATTATATAAATTGAAACACCACATCTAATATCTGTATCCCACACTGCTAAAGCTGCATCATGGCTTTCTTATGTGGTTAAACCATTGTTCTTCAGAAACACTAAATCTTTTTAAGATGGTAAACCTGCTTGTAAATTTAATTACTTGTAATTTTATTTTTCCTCTGTAGTTTAACCTCCCTCTGTGTCTGACCAGTGATATCATAAACCTATACTGCCATTCTCTACATTGCAAAATCCTGTGTACTGGGAATGAGTAGTGTGTCCTGATTTTTAAAGGAAAAGGCAGAAATACTCAGACAAATTAAGTATTGAATACTTACCAGTTTACTTATGCTAGTTCATAAAAACATCTCAGAAGGTGGCTATTGCATGATCAGCACCCTTAATAATTATTTACACAGAAGTGACATGAATGAAGCAAGCCTTACTTAGTACTTCTCTCTTACTGGGAAACAACAGTTTTAACATCAGCTAACTATATTCTTTATGAAATCCCCCATGCCGTCCAAGGTGGCAGGGAAAAAACAGACACTGCCTGTTTATTAAGGAGCTCCTTGCAGAAAGAGCCTGTGAAATACACTTGGGAACAGGCTACTCACTTGATCCTGGCCTTCAGTAACGTACCTGTAAGGTCTTGCATGGCCCGAGATACTTCTCCATTCACATTCACTTTAATGAGGCACATCATCTACAACCTAGGTTTGTAAGAGCTTTGACCTTAGGGAAAACAAAGTACTCTTTCTCACTGCGTGGTACTGAAGACATCAGCAGTAAAATCTGAGATCTGGAAGGTGAGAACATGTTGCAATGTGACAGCATAAGAGAAGGGAGCCAAAGCCACAAGTTTCAACTGTGCCTTGATATGTCTCTTGAGAAGTATGGGGAAAGATTATTTCCTGTTATCATTGACAACTGCCTCTGTTTTCAAAAGCTGCTGTAGCCATGGGCTTTCCAATGCAAAGAGGAGAAAATTAAATACCAAAGTAGGTTTTTCATGTTTCAATTGATCTCTGATTTGGATTTCACTCCTAAAATGCCAGTTTTTCGCTTTCTAAATTTGAAAAATAAGTATGTATTTCTATGCTGTATTAGGTGGCATGATTTAACACGGAAAAATTCTTATCCAATTTTATTTTTTGTGCTCCTAAATCGCAAAGTTCCACTATAACTAGGACCTTTTCTGAATGCTACAGAGGCATGCTTTCGCAACCACCAGTTTTATTGCATTAGTATGTAAGCACAAAAATTATTTTCAGAACTATGTAATGACAATCAAACCAAAGTACAAAGTCTTAAGAACACAGATGTCACTGAACATTATGGTGTTAATACAGGGGGAGTATCCTGGACAGACAGTTACTCTAAAAGTAGTACCTCAGGTGAACTGAACCTATTGAAGCCTGTTTGGAATTCCATCATGGTATAAATCATATTGTAACATGAGCTTACTCAAAAAAACATGAATGTTTTAATCTGTAACATGACAGGGTTTATCACATATTTAGCAAATACATTAATATATACAAACAAGTAACTACCTTTCCCATCAGTCAAATGAGGCTTATCCAGTTAATTGTTAGAATACTGACATATGCTTGGCTTTTTAGAGTTACTGTATAACATGTTACAGTACTGCATCACTTATTCATGAAGATAATCTTATACCCAAATGGCTTGTCATGTTTTTTCAGCAAAGCATAGCTTTCCAGCAGATCTATGGATCAATTAAGACAGACAGAACAAGGGAATGTTTAAATATATATATACTTAACAACCTAGACTGTTGTTCTGAAAAAAACAAAACAAAGAAACGAAACAACCAACCACTCTGCTGTACCACTATTATTTGACTATGAAATAAACCATTTAGCCTATTAATTTCAATGATTTTTTTTCCTGTTCTCCAGCAAACCATTCATTGCAGCTATTCCTTCTCATAATGAATATACAAAAGGTGTCCAATACTATCAGCAGTAGCCACTAAGTTTCTAAGGCACTTATTTATCCCCTTATGAAGATAAAAACTATGAATTATAACTTCAAACATTAGTTCTGTAAATCATTATTTCTGATGCTTCCCCTAAAAAAAAATAAAATTTCATGTATGAGAAAGGTACTATTAACCTCTTTTTACAGATGAAGAAACCAAGCAGTATGTATGTGTGGTAGCATGTATCAGTACCATGCTGAGGAGCACAAAACAGATGAGAAAAATGTAGATCACAAAATTGCAGGTTCTCTCTGCATCACTAATTTCCATTTGCTCTGTTGACTCCCTAGAGATTCTGATTATGTACACAGTAGGCACGTAACCCATTCGCACGCTAAAGCAGGATCACTCCCTATGCCATGGTGTGCTACATTGCCCAAGTGAATATTCAGCATTTCACAACATAGGGCAATCATCACTGCAACATGGACTGAATGATTTGAATCACAGCGATTCCCATGGTAAAGAATGCATCTTTTTCTTTCCTAAGAGTATTCAGACTGAATTTCCCTGCCCACTCTCAAGTCTCAGTTTTTAATGATAGCACTTCTGATGATACCACTGATGTTTCTTTCATTCTTAATGCCTGAGGGTTTTCAAATGTCATCCATTTCTAAATCTGTTATAGAATCAAAATGTACTTCTCATTATAGCTTTTGCTATATTACTATCTGCATTATTTAAGTAGCAGAACTTTTAATCCACTTTATCTATTTATTTATTGAAGTAGAGGGAGAAACCATTTATCATACTGTATAGAACATATACAGCAAAAGAGAAAAAGTAACACACTACATGATAGTAGCACTGGTAGCCTGGTAATCTCCAGACTTTATCAGGAACTTCCACCTTAACATTCAGAATAAGTCATCAAAAATATTAGTTCTGAAAATTAGTGCTAATCTTTTTTTGTTTGAGAAACAGCCTGGCTCCTCATACCTATGCAATATAACACACAGCTTATTTATAATTCTGAGTATCCGTAATTAGTTCTTTCAGAAGAATGAAAATAGCACAGAGTACAAGTATTAGGTCTTTCAGCTTTTAACAGGATCACATTTTGGGCTTGAAGTAAGACAAAACCTTCAGTCTTATTCTTGGCATAAAAGTTAATCCGTGGGCTGCAAAATCAATTCTACTCTACAATGTCTCCAAAAGTGCACTTAAATCAATTTGTATACTCTGATACCACTGAAAATAATTGCTTAAGGACATTCACCATTTATTCTTTATTGTGCTAGAGTGGCCTAGCATGGCAAATGCTAATTGTGCAATAAAATAAGAGTATTAGGACCACACAGGTATTTTATTGGAGTCTTAGAAATTATTTTTGAAAAGGAAAGCAGTCTTTATTAGCCTGTTCCACTGAATTAATATGTAATTCTCTTGTTTAGACTACAAAAAACAAACAAACAAAAAGGAAATAATTACATGTTGTAGCTCCTAAAGAGGAAAGGACCACCTACAATTTCAAAGAAAAAATTGCAACAATACTTCAAATTTGGCATCGGTGTAATCCTTTTGATAGAAAAAATTTGAGGCTCTTAAGAAGACTCCTCACTCCCCCAAAGAAAAACTAGACAATTCTTTATCCCCCGTAGAGTCTCAAATTAATCAGGCTGAAGGAAGGTAATGAGTGAAACTACTGATCGCTGCTTTTTATGCATGCCTAATAGCAATATGACTTCCCTAATAGTGCCCTGACAGCAGCACAGCTGCAATGGGAGGGTATCATTGACCTACAACCTACAGCCCTAACTGGAGTTTGCAGAGTGGGAGATGACTTTTTACCCATACTGGATGCATATCCATATGATGAAACTGCACCTCAAGTACTACCTTCAGTTTTGGGCCCCTCACTGCAAGAAAGACACTGAGGTGTCAGAGCATTTCCAAAGGATAACAAAGCTGGTGAAGGATCTGGAGCACAGGTCTGATGAGGATCTGCTGAGGGAGCTGGGAGTGTTTTGCCTGGAGAAAAGGAGGCTCAGAGAACACCTTATTGGTCTCTACAACTCCCTGAAAGGAGGTGGCAGCCAGGTGAGGGTCACTCTCTTCTCCCAGGTAACAAGTGACAAGACAAGAGGAAATGGCCTCAAGATGTACCAAGGGAGGTTTAGCTTAGATATGTTTTTTGTCCATGCATTTTCCCCTTCTTTTTATTTAACAAGACGGGAACTGAAGGTGAAATAGAAAATAACTTCAACCTTTATGTGCCATTTTTTCAAACAAGGCCATAAAAGACTGCTTCTTTGTAAGGAAATAGTGAAGACTGTGCTATTTTCATTTTACCAGTCTCTGATAGGTGATTTGGTGATTAATTTTTAATCAATTATTACACTTGACAGACTTGAAAACGCACTACAAGTTAAGGACTTTAAAAGAATAATACAACATGCTGCCAGGTAACTTTCACTTCTTCTGGTACATTAGACACTCAGCATATGCATGGCTGAAACATCCATTTGGCTTGGCTGTGGATCTGCTCACATTAAGAATAAATGAGATGGCATACTTAACTTTCCAAAAGACCTCTTCAACAGTATCTGAAAAATCTACCACTACTTTTCTCTGCAACAAATTTTTTTTAGAAGAAGCTTGCAGCTGTCAACATGTCTAATATTCAACATTGTTTCACCTGCTTTGGAATTGAAACTACAAGCACTTTTAGGAACTGATTGAAAGATTGTCTGGTACGTTGTCTGTTTTCACTACACAGTCTATAACCCTGTATATTCTCTTCTGAAATATCACTTAGTTAGCCATGGAAATTTCTCTCTTCCTTCAAAACAGAGCAGAGAGGACTCCTGATCCAACCCCATTATGCATAGTTGCTATTCCAATAGAGAGTAATAACTACATTCCTGGGCACAGAAATTTTTCATGAAGTACAGCTCCAAACTTTTACTGTAATAATAAGCTGAGTACTTCAAAAATTTCCTAACAGTAAAACGAACCTTGAACAATTTGTCAAAGGACAGGCAAAATTTGGAGAGTAAACTAGAAAAGGTCTTGCAGATCATTAGTGTTGAATAGCACTGTGTTCACTGTTCCTTCATTTGAGTTGAATGATGTAATTTGTTGATAGTCTCTTGAGATCAGCTGATTGCTTAATAGGACAGATTCATTGTAGTCTTATCTTTATACAATATATGAGTAGTTGCATAATATATGTGAAGGAGTGATACTTCAAGCTTTAAGGCTGTTGCCTGTCAGTGTCAAAAACTATGCTAAAAATAGTGAAAGACACCAAGCAGAATTATAAAAGGATTACCATGGATGATTAAAAATAACTGACAACAGCTAAGCTATTGTCATAATTAGTTCTTATCAAGATGACCAATATTATATCACTGTTTTCCTGGGCTTCACCCATCTGCTTATACCCATCTGTCATTTCTTAGACTATAATATCTTTCACAGAAGCTGTTTTGTTTCACTGGGTGTTCATTGGTTGGTATTTTTCTTACCCTGCGTTTGTACAGTGACTAGCACCACTGTGTTTCTGGACCAAGAAACTAGGACTTTAAGCTGTTCTATGAGTAGACTAATAACAGAAAGGACAAGAAACATATTCATATCATCCTCCACTTCACTGATAGTGAACGATAAAACAGTAATAATAAGCTTAGTTATTTGGGTAAATTTGACTGAATGGTTTTTTATTCTATTTCTTGTGTGTTGTGTGTGTGCTGGTTAATACAAGCCAATTAAAAGCTCATAGGAGAAAAAAGCAAAGAAATTGTAGGAAAACTTCAGGGCAATTATCGATATATATATATATTCAAGTACTCTGGAACTAAAACTTTCACTAACCAGGATTAAATTGCTTAAATATTCTAACTGAGCATCCCAAAAGTGTCAGGCCTCAAGCTTCTGTTCAAGTGTTCCAGGCTTGTCTTTCTCTTTAAGCCTGCCTTCTCTTTCTGGGCAATTACAGCCTCTTTCCCCAAACTTGTGTCACCACAGTTTCTTCCTTCTCAGTGCTATGCAAAGAATCCAAATATCAAGAAGTGGTTTCCTGTTGTAAAAGTATTGGAGGATACAGCAGAGGCAGTAAAATTGTTCTGTAAAACAAGAAAAGTGCATCCTAGCTGGACTCAGGGGCCATTAAGAATTGAAAACACATGTAAAAATGGTAAAAATATTTAAAGAAAATTGGCCATTCTAGAATGAACTGATAACAATCAATTTCTTAATCAATAGAAAACTAAAAACAACAACTATGAGTAAAAACCCGGCACAGAGTGCTTCCAAGTGTAAGAATGTGAAAAATCCCATTGCAGCCCTGGCTGTATTCTATTGCCACAATACCAGTATGTAAGTGTACTAGTTCAGCAGCTGGGACCAGTTTATCACCGTGTGGGTATGACCAAAGCTGTGTATTCTAAACCCTCTAGATCATTTCTCATGAACTGTTAACAATGGGCCATCTGCAGCAGCTGCCCAGGGCACACCCAACTCCTCAGGCAAGCTGTGATAACTCCCCTCCAGGAAGTCGTTAGCACCTCCACACCCAGCCTGAGGTGTCATGTCTGCTAATGGGCCATCAATGATTCCAAAATAACCCATGACTCACAGAGTCAGATCACCCACTGTGGAACTCCCTGCCCTGGGGGAGGTCCTGGGTGTTCCCACCTGAACTTGAGGGTACATAATCTTGGGGTTTGGGGACTTCTGGTACCACTTGTCAGATCCATTGGAGGACCAGAACCTCCACAGGACTGCAAACGTCATCTGCACAACAGGTTTTTCTTTCCCTTCTTTTTTCTTTGGACTCAGGGGAACCACATGGGGCTCAGCACAGAGGCTAACAAACACCATTCTGTTTGTGCCCTGGGGTGCTGGGTTATACTTCTGGGCTTTGTGGGTCAAACCCAATTTCTTTGTATCACTGCATTTATTGAAATATTTTTATTAAATTGTAACTCTGACTTATAATCTCTTTTGTGTTGGCCTCATTTCTCCTGCTGGTTTACCTTTAAACCAGCACAGTAAGTTCCATTTAAATGTTCTAGGAAAAAATAATCAATGTGGAACTGAATTTAGTATTTTTTTTCAAGAAAAGCTTCAATTGTACTCCTACGTCTGCCATATTCACCTCCCTTTTCTCCTTCAAACTTTCAAAAACCTTCAGCTGCTTGCACTGGGAATAATTTTAATTCAGACATTTTTTAAGCTTGAAGTCCACAAAGCTGATTTTCTGTTCCAGGACTGCACTTTTCCACTGACACCATCAAGAATAGCTGCTCTTAATTACACTTTAAAAATCCATCTTCCCTCCTTTCATACTTTTTCTCCTCTTTCTGTACATTTTCAAGCCTTCTTTCCTAATTGCTTCCACGCAAAATTCTTTCCCTTCAACCAATTTCCAGACTCTTCTAAGTAGCTGATGGAGCTTTTGCTCAAGTAACTATACAGAAAATCCTATTGAGAAGCTGTAATAATTAGGACAAAAACTGATTATGTGTTGGGTGTGGTGGGCTTTTTATTGTTATTTGTGAGCTTTTTAATTTAGGAGAGTGGGTGTTCTGTTTGGCTATTTGGGGGCATATAAAGGCAGTTGGATGGGATGCTTATCAGTTAAGCAACTGCAATCAAATGAGAGCACACCTGGGAAGAGTAAGAGTGACACTGATGTCTCCATTCACAAGATATTACACACTCTTGAGCTGAGTAAACAGATTATTTCAGAAAAGAGAGGTCTGGGTGACCACAAGAGACTGAGGACAGTTACTAATGGAAAGAAAGAGCTATTAAATGCACTTAAAAAAACCTCAACAGACAATATATAAGCTTCCTTATTGCTTGAATTATTTCCTAACTAGGAAATACACCATGAAATGTTTAAATACTTATATTGACCGCATTTTGTTTAAAGCATAAATTTAAAAAAAGAATTTAAGAACTAAGCCTAAATATAAGAACATGTGGCACTGCGCTTGTATCAATAAGAGCCATAAAGGGAACAACATCTCAGCACTTCACAGCTAGTTTTTCTGCTAAAGAAGTCTGTGTAAATCCATTCGTACTTCTAGGGAATTCAGGAAGAGTTTCCCCAGGTCAAAAGTACTAGGACATGCATCTTACAACAGCAAGTGCATCTGTACTCACTCTTTTAACTGAGTAAGAACAGATCTCCTCTGAGAACAAGACCAGCTCTGAGCTCTGAGGTGATTGAATTTAAACGATATTTACACAGATAGCTGAGAAGGTGTGAGGATTTGCTTCTTCACAGGTTCCAGTGCACTTGCTATCTGTTGCCATATGGTTAATTCCCTCTCATGCTTATTCTTCTGTTTCAGTTCACATTACAGTATACTCTTTTACAGACCTGCAGCTCCCAACATCTGTAGCAAAGGTCCCAGAAATTGATTTAGAGGCTGAAATACAAGCATATCCAATACTGCTACATGAGGCAATATATCTTTGTTGGAAGACTGACACATGGTCCCCATATGCACCAGTGATAACACAAGCCTGCCAGGCACAGATGTACTTACAGCTCCAGAGAGATGCAATCTAATGATGGATAGGAATAACCCAATCATATGAACATTTGTATTTGTAAATCCTACCTAGTGCTACAGACAATATGTCTACATTTCACTGCCACACTTCTTCAGGGATATCAAGATGTTCCTAAGGTATGACAAGCATAAGATGAAACTTAATGGTATGTAAGATAGACAGACTGCTTTCTGAAACACAACTTAATAGTTGGCAGTTTTAAAAATTAATTGCTCTTCTGGCAAACTCAATGAAAATTAAATTAAATTAGATACTGGAACTTTTTCATTAGAAGACTCTGGCAAAATAAAGTTAATAGATGGAAAGCTTTCTGCAATTAAAAGTGACAGGTGCATTGCTTTCTCTAAGCTTTTAAATCACATCTGTCAAAAAGCCTACTAAAATGCATTTTTTAAGCCCCTTCCAATCTACTCAACTTTTAGGAATCAAAATACTGTAGAATTATTGAAGATATATCACTTAAGTCACAGCTTTATGGCAGTAAAGAGCTAAAATTTCTATAGAGTTATACATCTAACATATTTAGGACAATGTATTAAATCATAGAATGTAGGGAAAGAAAGTTAAACACGGAAGATTTATTTCAGGCGGAAAAAGAGTTTTGCTTAAGGAGGCTTTTGCTACTGGGAAAACTAGGCCTAGAAAAAACCCAGTCTGGCAGAAAATTCTTTCCCATGAACTGCACTACCTATTTTTGCCTGTTTGTTTTGAGAAATTAACTCCCCTGTTGCAAGGAGGGACAAAAGTTCTCACATTTGTTGGAGGCCTCTCGAGGAGAGAGAGAAACCATAAAGTACAAAGGAGATTATGGCTTTGAAGTTCTGCACATGTAAAAGGTGTTGTTATAAAGACACAGGAAAGGGACAGATGGGGCTGCTTTTTGCTCCTGCTACACTTTGACTTAGCAGTGTATCCAGGGTTTCTAACTTTTTGGAGTAAACCTTTCCTTAATACCTTAGCTGTGGTTTGGTCATCTGGGTTTACCTGTGTGTGTATCAGTCCTTACACAGAGTAACTATCTCCTGTTCCCATTCACTTCATTTGTCAGCATGATTTTCTGCTTTAATTTTTAACCAGTGCACAAGAAATACACAACTCGATTTCCCTAATTTAAAACCAAGTTTATAGTAAAATCAGGCCAGTCACAGCTTTGTTTGAATTATCTATTCCATATGTTTAAGCTGATTTGGAAGAGAGACAGATCAGTATTTATGCCTTCTTGGAAGAAACTTTTCAAGACAGAAAGTGTTTTCCTCTAAAACAGGCAGAAAAGTTTGAGGTCAGCTTCGGCTGTGCTTCTTACAGAATGAAGCTATTTTCAATGGACATGTTTTCCAACAGTGAGAGCAAAATCACTTTTTGCACATCTTCTTCCCATCCCCCACATATACCTGAGCCAATCCTTTACCTCATTCCTTGCTCACAAAACCAGGGAGTACTTAAACCCTAAACTCAAAAAAAACCACTCCAGACTCCAAACTCTCTAATAATAATTTCTAGAGATTCTTTGGTTTGGTTTTGGTTTTAATTTTCTGTGCTTGCTATAAATTTTTAAACTAATCAATAACCCTAATTTTGATCAGTTAATAATGAAGTATATTTAAGAGAATGCTTTTCATCCCCACCAGTCCTGAAAACAAACAAAAGCATTACTCTTAGAAGCTTTTAATTATCAACCAAATGAAAATCCATTACACATTGTAAGGTGGACTGTGACAGTATGAACTGTACAGGCTATGGTACAGCACCTTGAATGATGCAGGATGGAAAATGACAGTAGCTCAGCTAAACACAGCTCTTATTGACCACAAACATACAAATAATCTCATCCTAACTTAGGAAAGCACTGAAGCATGTACAATTTAAAATATGTCCTTAAATCCCATTGAATTAATTGTAACTCCATCCAAGTTTAGTGTTACAACATGTGATCACATGTATCTTTGAATCACAAACTACTCACTGAAAACCAGCAGTGAATACATTTTACTATAGGCTTCCCTAATTTAAGAATATATAAACAAAGACAAAATTCCCCTCAGAAGGTGTTCTAGAACAAGAAAAATAAAACAAAAAAAATTGTTTTCTAAAATAAATCTATAAATTTTCACTTTGCCCCACGACTAATTACTATGACATCCAAAATAATATTTCAGGCAACTAGACTATGTATGAGTCCTTAACAAAAGTATCTTTTATATTTAACAAATCTCTGGGTGAATCTTGCAAAGTTCTCAGTTACCCCCAGTAAAAAAAATAATTTTGAAACTGCAACATCCTTACAAATTTTGCCCTAGCACTCTTTATGATAATGTTAAAGGAATTTTTCTGAGACAGAAATCTTTTCTAGTGGCCAGGTAGATGAAAGCTTTGTGGTGGAACATCAGTATTTCAGGAGGACTGACTATTCATGTTAATAATGTACTTCAAAATTTTGTGTCTAGCAAGAACAGAATTCTGAGTAAACACATACACTGGAGGAGTATAGATGTATTACTGGAAGAGTAAACACAGATAAGGATTCATCCCTGACTTTCAACTGAGTAAGTCTAAGAGCTGAACTGCAGTGGTACTGAGTTCTGCAGACATGCAAACTAAAAATACACTAAAACTGCTAAAAGAAGCAAGGAGTCAAGAGAATATGTCTCCAAACATTTGCTCCAAACAGGGATAAAAATATTCAAATATTTTCCCTTAGTATCAATTTTAACTAGAGAGTGCATGAGAATGAAAGGTCTGCAATCTGTGAAAACCAAAAGATCAATTAAGCATTCAGTAGGGACAAATATTATCTGCAGTATATTTTTTTTTTCAGTTTCTTCTTCCATATATCTTTTGACCTCTATTAACTGTCTTCCTATTCATGTCTATAAAAAATGAAAATAAGCCATATTTTCCACACTGATATAAGGTATTACACAAATATCTGAACGGAAAATATGTCCTGAACTGTTTTGATGAACTGTATTGATTGAACAGTTTAAACAAACACACACACACAAAAACCAACCTATATAGAAACAGGCACTTCAAAAGAGATATTGGATAATCCTATCCTTAACAGCTTAAAATACTGGTACCATAAGGAAAAGGATTTACCAGATTCAAAGCCAGTATTCAGAATAGCTTGGACATACAAAATAAACTAGTCTGTGTGTTGGTCATACTGATTTTATTCAGCTGTTAAGTCTAAGCTTAAAAATAAATGCTCCGATGACCTTTAAGATATGTATTTTATTCTCCTGAATTTCTCTTTAATCTTTTCCTTCAACCTAGCTGAAATTTCATTATAGGTACTTATTATTTATAATACTGGTTAGCACATCTTTTTTATATAGAACAGGAAGAAGAGTCTTATTTAGACTTCTGTATACTTACACTCATTTTTACTTGTGANTTCACTTTGCCCCACGACTAATTACTATGACATCCAAAATAATATTTCAGGCAACTAGACTATGTATGAGTCCTTAACAAAAGTATCTTTTATATTTAACAAATCTCTGGGTGAATCTTGCAAAGTTCTCAGTTACCCCCAGTAAAAAAAATAATTTTGAAACTGCAACATCCTTACAAATTTTGCCCTAGCACTCTTTATGATAATGTTAAAGGAATTTTTCTGAGACAGAAATCTTTTCTAGTGGCCAGGTAGATGAAAGCTTTGTGGTGGAACATCAGTATTTCAGGAGGACTGACTATTCATGTTAATAATGTACTTCAAAATTTTGTGTCTAGCAAGAACAGAATTCTGAGTAAACACATACACTGGAGGAGTATAGATGTATTACTGGAAGAGTAAACACAGATAAGGATTCATCCCTGACTTTCAACTGAGTAAGTCTAAGAGCTGAACTGCAGTGGTACTGAGTTCTGCAGACATGCAAACTAAAAATACACTAAAACTGCTAAAAGAAGCAAGGAGTCAAGAGAATATGTCTCCAAACATTTGCTCCAAACAGGGATAAAAATATTCAAATATTTTCCCTTAGTATCAATTTTAACTAGAGAGTGCATGAGAATGAAAGGTCTGCAATCTGTGAAAACCAAAAGATCAATTAAGCATTCAGTAGGGACAAATATTATCTGCAGTATATTTTTTTTTTCAGTTTCTTCTTCCATATATCTTTTGACCTCTATTAACTGTCTTCCTATTCATGTCTATAAAAAATGAAAATAAGCCATATTTTCCACACTGATATAAGGTATTACACAAATATCTGAACGGAAAATATGTCCTGAACTGTTTTGATGAACTGTATTGATTGAACAGTTTAAACAAACACACACACACAAAAACCAACCTATATAGAAACAGGCACTTCAAAAGAGATATTGGATAATCCTATCCTTAACAGCTTAAAATACTGGTACCATAAGGAAAAGGATTTACCAGATTCAAAGCCAGTATTCAGAATAGCTTGGACATACAAAATAAACTAGTCTGTGTGTTGGTCATACTGATTTTATTCAGCTGTTAAGTCTAAGCTTAAAAATAAATGCTCCGATGACCTTTAAGATATGTATTTTATTCTCCTGAATTTCTCTTTAATCTTTTCCTTCAACCTAGCTGAAATTTCATTATAGGTACTTATTATTTATAATACTGGTTAGCACATCTTTTTTATATAGAACAGGAAGAAGAGTCTTATTTAGACTTCTGTATACTTACACTCATTTTTACTTGTGAGGTTTTCTTGTTTTGATTCTAATTTTTTAATTAGGGCCACACCACTTCTAGTGGGTGATTACCATCTACATAAACAACTATGCCTGCCTTGAAGAAGCTGCAAACATATCACACAGTGTCTGTTTTCCACAGTATTTTTAATATTCATAATTTCCTTTTCCATGCATGCAATAATAAGCAATATAAAATAGAAATTCCCAGTTGAGGTAGAGATAACAGCTTGCAGTTGAACAAGGAAACACAGAAAATGCATTTAAACAACAAAGAGAAACTGACAGGCTTGTGGTTTGTGTTGTTTTTTGTTTGTTTGTTTCTTTAATAAAAACAGGATAAACCTCTGGGGTTTACTTAACAATGTACTTAACAATGAAAATAACAGCAGCCAGGATTAGAGCGTAAGGATTTTATATTACTAGCAGGTATGTACATGTCTAATAGTGAATGTCTTTATCTTCCTTATACTTAGATAAAGATTATAGTAATAAATCCCCATGCTGAAATAAAATTGAGCCTATTTTAAGATTAGGAATTTAATCTCCATCAGAAATAAGATACAGGTATTTAAAATGAATAGGAGGTCAATTTGCTACAGGCAACATGACATTCTGTCCTGTACATTTTGCCTACTGTTGCACCACAGTCTGAAGTATTTTAAAACTTACAAGCTCAGACAAAAAGCAACAGATTGAATGGAGAGTTTCATTAAAAGAAACAGAATGTGTAGCAACCATCTTCAAGTTGAATTTTGGTCGTATTGATTCCCTAGTATTTTTCACTTTGCTTTTCTAACTAGTTCCCCTATGGATTAACCTCTTCTCACCTCTGGTTGTATGTACACTGCAAGATGGAGCTGTTGGACAGTTCATTAGAGAAGCTCCTGCTGTTTTTTCCATTGGAGAGGAGGCACCTCTAAGTTATCAGACACAGCCAGGCCCAAGTCAACATGTCTTATAACAATTTCTGGCAGCTTTGATCAGGCTGGTGGTTCATACAAGTTTCACTCAAAAAAAAAAAAAAAAAAGGTGGCGGGCAGGAACTTTGAAGCATTTCCTGCTACTCCTTGGGAAACTAAATACCATCACTCAGTAACTCACACACCATACTCGTATCACAGAGAGGGGGTAGTGAGGGACTGACTTGGGGACTTTTGTGTGACACATCTTAAAACTGAAGAGAAACATTTAAATGCAATGCTTAAACTTACTGAAAGAAAACTTATGTTTTAAACAACTGCTAGATAGAGGTTCAAACATAATATTAAATCTAAAGTAAGTTTCTTGATTTGTGACTTCAGTTGGCTGTTTCTGAGCGTGTGATCCAGCCCAAGGTTTACAAGAAGCTTTCCTTTTACAGCCTCAGCTTTGTAAAGTGCTTGAGGCTGTGTGTTTCAATTTTCCAGCGTTGCTCTATGTGGCATGGTGGCAAAGAACGTTAAACTGCATTTAAGTGCTTGAAACAGGCTCTGTGGTACCCAGCAACATTTCTCACTGCTCAGCTTGGTCTCTTTTCTTGACACCTCTGGTGGCCAAGCCAAAAAAGTCAACAGTCTGCAGCAATGAATGAATAGTCCAAGATCCTTTCATAATGGTGTAGCTGATTGAGGCCCTGTTTGAGAGGCCTTACCTCATTTCCCACACATTTTCTGACCCATTTTGTCCTTCTTTTCTCAGAGGGGTTTTGCCTGTTATATTGTGGGCTAAGCAGTAAACTAATTATCTTGTTCAAATCCCTTTGCAACGCCTCTAATCCTATTAGTTATAAGAATGTGTGAATACTGATTGCACAACTTAAAACAGGGAGAAACAGAAAAAAAGAAGGAGGCAGAGGGAAAAAGCCAAAAGGCAAGAGCTGGGAAGATCTGCTATCCACTTCAGCCTTTCAAGACTTGTCAGGAAGCTCAAGACTCACATCCATCACAAGACAGGACAATTTGTAAGGTTCATATTTTCATTTTCTGTCTGTCTGTCGTATCTGCCTCACAGCTGCCCCAGGCAGCCCAGAGCCCTTTACTCACAGCAGAACTTGCTGACCCTTGACTCCAGTTAACAGTTACATTTTCTCTCTTTCCCCATTCATTATGAACATTTTAATGAAGGGGATGACAATATTACAATGTGTCAAAGAAGCAGCCATATGAAGCACCGGAAATGAATGATGTTAGTGTAGGCATCTACAGGCCCTATGAGTCCTTTTCTTCAAAGAAGCCTCACAAGTCTTATTAAAGAGCCCTCTCACCCTCTGCCTCAGCTGAAGATACCAGAGCGGTTGCCTCCTGCTGTCCAGTACTGAGTGAACTTTAATCACTTTTCCTATTTTGTTCACACTGGGGAAGGAGCCAGACTTTGGTGAAAAGCCTGCAGTCACAGTTGATGTTAAAGAGCATGAAATTTATCTGACTTCCATAAAAGATGAGCTCTGCCCTTCCATTCCTGCTTTTGCTAAGCTGGCTGCTCCGGGGACAGCCATTCTCTCTTCCAAAAACAAATATTTGCTTTTAGTGTGGATGGATGCCGCTGCCTAGGAGTGCCTTTCCCCTTCCTTTTTAAACTGTACACTTAGTTGTTTCCACCTACAAAGAAGACTTGTGGTCTCGGGAAAGAAATTTAACTTTATCATTTAGACATGCTGTTTTGCAAATGAAGGTTTTAAAAATGCAAACAGTTCCTGTTTTACATGACTAATAAGCTCTGGCTAATTGGTTACCATAGAAGCAAATTCACCAGAATTCTCAGAGAGTAAAAGAGTGATTCACCTATTTTTTTGCTCCTCCTTCCCTGCAGAAATGTCTGTCAGTGAAAAGCTAACTCCTAAAATAAAATACAAAGTTTCTTTTCTCACATACCATACTTGGAGATTTGAGATGCCCTTTATCTGGTGAGATTTATAATAAATTGTGTTATTACATTATCTGTTTTTAAAACCTTGCCATTCAGAATTGGCTCTACAATCTTTGGAAAATGTATTTCCATTATTAATGCTTGCTTATCTCAAAATGGCAAATCAATGACACATTTGTGCACATCTCACAGTGCACATCTTTATGGATCACTGCAATATAAATCAGCATTTTCAAAACAATTGAGTGTGTAACTTCCGAAATGTGTATTTCGGAAGTGGTAAAACTTCTGTGTCATTTAATTACTTACATATTTCAAATCCAGTAGAGAAATAGAATGCAAAGAACCCAAAAACAACTCCAGAAGCAAATTATCCCCAAAATATTTTATGTATATATAAAACCTGAGAAGCAGTTGCAAAATTGCATCAATGAGCTTGATAATAAAAAGATTCTGTTAAAAAAGGAATGAAAAGTGGTACTTATCCACTGACCATCCGTTCTGCATGCCATAACCCCATCTAATCCCCAATTGATACTGACAACTGCAATGACAAGGGCTAAATTGGAGCCATAAGTGGGAGTAATGATAGACTGCCACTTCAGTATGTCAGCAATTGCCAGATTAAAATTAATACCACACAAACGTTCTCCTGTAAAGCCGAGACCTATCAAAGGGAGCGAAGTGCTTCTTTAACTGTAACACACCCCAAAAATGTGCCACCGTGGGCGGGATGCATGCCCAGTGCCCAGCAGAGGTGAGCTGGCCCTCAGCAGGAGCCAGATGTGTAGTGGAGTCTGTTTCTGGTGTATTTTTAGCAGTGACCACCTAGGGGCACTCAGTGTCCTACAAATCTATTGCAAACCTCAGCTTTTGATCCAGCCCCATTCCTGTATAAAGCACAAAATATATTCTCTGTCAAGCATCCTGCCTTATATTCTACTTGAACAACAAAGATGAGTATTGTTTATTGATACTTTATTACTGGCAGATAACCAGCCAGACAGCCTTGTTCCCCCTAAATGCTTCTAAAGAGCATTTTTTGATAAAGGCTTTAATATACCATGAAGATTTTCAACCAATAGACTAAAATATACAGACCATATCTTTTGAGAAAGTGATTTCAGAATTTGAGTCTGGACTTCTTCCAAACTGCCAAGCAACTACAAACTGCATGGAAAGCTGTCTAGAAGGAGTTCTCTTAATTACAATTCACTACAGCTTTGAAAAGGACATGGCAAAATGGGCAGGAATATAAAACTGAGAAAGCACCACAAGGTCAAGAGAATTGTAATTTTCTTCTTCTTCATATACATTCTTCCTTTCTACATTCCATTTTTCTATACAAAATGTAAATGCAAACAGGGTTATATTCTTATGTTTTGGGATTCTCTGCATTCTTTAAAAAAAAAATAAATGTATTTGGTATAATTAGTCTTTGAATGTTTCCTCAGAAAAACCCCTTAAAGATGTTCATTGAAGCAATCAGCAAAACAGAGTTTTAGATTGTAGCAAACGGTTCATTTAGGCTAAACTGCAACAGCTTACTAGCCAGTCCTATCTGATATTTTATGGTCAAGTTTTATAGCATGAAAATTCTGACTTTCTGCCACATTTTTTTCCATTCAAACAGGGTTCACTTAACAAGCAGAATGCAGACCTGCTGCTTTCCCTTGTGGCCAACTTCACTTGTTCAAAGTCTTTGAGAATCTTGGAAAACGGCAATAGCTCTTAAAGGAACTTTGGCCTGCAGCTGTTATTAACTAGCTTTGGACGTATGGACCTCCGTTGACAAGCACCTCATGTATAGAGGTTAAAAAATTGCTACCATATGCTTTCAGCTTTTTTTAACTTACAATGTAAAGGCTCAAAAATAAAAAGAAAAAAAAAGAAATGCCTCCTTTTAGTATTTTAAAAATACAAATCAATTTACACATAAACCAACATTTCTTTCTATCTTGTACTGCCTTACGGTAATGAAATATATATTTCATTTTTACAAGGGTATTGCAGTGTTCTAAATGGCAAGAGCTGACTTCAGTGAGAGGAACAACTGGTTATAGGTACAAAGATCTCAACAGGCTTTATTACTGGACACAAATTAAAAACTACCACACTCTTAAAACCAGCATTAAATAACAATAAAAACGTGTGTCATGAGAACATTTCTACAGCACAGAAAAACATTCTCTCCTTAATGAAAGCTAAAGGTAGCACTGCTCATTACACCTTTATTTTAGCCTCATGTGCATATACTTTACATTAGTTTTCATTTATGCTATCACAGAATCACAGACTGCGTTGGAAGGGACCCACAAGGATCATCGAGTCCAACTCAAGTCAATGGCCCATACAGGGGACTGAACCCATGACCTTGGCATTATTACAACCAAGTTTTAACCAACTGTGATCTAGTTCAGTTCTGAAGTACAATCCATAAGCACAACTGCTTGTGCCTTTTCTCCAGACAGATCACTGGTTTACTGAAAGGTAAATCAAGCGCAATCTCATAATGAGATCATCATGAGACCAGAAAACGTTTCTTGCTGGCCAAAGAAAAGCATCAGTACTTGTACCATACATAGCCTGAAATGGATATTCAATATTTTTAACTTGCTGAAATTATAAAAACCCAAACCAGTTAATTGCTGAACCCTTCTATGTCTCTGTTCTATAGATTCTCATTTCATTCCCTAAAAGCACCTTAACAGTATTTAGTGAAGAGCTTAGTGAGCCTCACTTCAGTGTAAGTTCAGAGGCAAGTTCACAGATTTCAGATTCTGCAGGTACTGTACAGATTTCCTTAGTTACTGGAGGAACACAACTGAATATCAACAAAAGTTTAGTTTTTAAGTTATCAGTGGGTTAAAATGCCTATTCAGACTGGTAGATAAAAAAAAATACCATGAAATCAATCATCTTATACAAGTCAGTGTTGCTATTCACAATGTAGCTAAATACCCCAGGCAGTATTCAACAATAAACCAGAAATATGTTTACAAATCCAAGCTACTGCTCTAGCTGATGACAAGAAAAGTCATGGAGACATACTTTCTCTTCTGCCATAAGAATAAAACTTCATGTATTTAATTTCAGGCCAATTTTCCCCAAATCCAGGAATATTTCGCATGCCAGATATGTTTTTAGTCAGATAACAGAATTTGCACTGGGAATAATATTAGAACTACTAAGAATTATGTTGAGATAAATGAGCAGAAAACCGTAAATCTGGAAGAAATGCAGTTACTAAAGGATAATTTTCTGTTTGTCCTGAGTACTTGCAGGATTTCTTTATAAAGTTGACTAAATACTATGCATATTTAATACTTTTATAGTAAAATATACATTCATCCTGTAAAGTACGTAAATACAGTATAATAATTTCATTTTAAATGGGGAAAGAAGGGATCAGTACCAAGGTTTTTGCAGTGGGAGTCATGTCACACATCTTTAGCCCCATGAAAACCAGATAATCTAGTCTTAGTTGTCTACAGAAAGGTGAAGACACCTTGAGAAGAAGAGTAGCTTTATCTCTGTCTCCACATTTGAGAATATAAGAAGTTTTGAAAGGCAGCTTGGACTCAGCACCTCAATTTGAGGAAGGCCAAGCCAGAAATCCACACAGGCTAACCCTGGCCCAAAGGCTGGTCAAGGTCAGAGAGCAGTCCATGTTAGTCATGTACTGAACTGATGTCTCTCAAATACCAGGATGCTTTCCCTAAGTATTTATATATTAGGATATGGATTTCTCCAATAATGCTGGTTTATCCAGGATTTTTCTGAGTAGCAGAAACAAGCCAGCACTCTGTCCTCCTCTAGCCAAACTATTGTCATCTTCTGAGCTTTGCAAACTGCTCTTAAGTATGACAGGACAGCCTATATTAGAAACCTCACAACTGCTCAAAGCTACAGCCCTTGTCAGCCATCCCAAAATATTACTCCTCGTTACTCTGAGAGATGTAATTGACAACTTTTAGGCATCAACCAGCTTATATATGTTAATCACAAGCAACATGACCCACCTGTTTCCCAAGAGGTGGCTGGAATAAACGTCCTGGAGAATTTGATACTATATACCACTCAGACCCGCTCTTCATTCACCAGTAGAGCAAATTTTTTCATTTGAGTTATTAGTTGGATCAACAATTAGCATTTAAACATGTAAATCTGCTTAACACTTCAGGCTCAAAATCCCTAGTTGAAGTCTACCCATGCAAAAATGTGATGAGAAATTGCTATGACTTAGAAAAAGGCAATGCTATTGAATGTCCATATAAACTTTCAATTTGAAGCCGGTCAAAAGGACTTCTTAACAAAGAGAACGTTATAGATAATTTATATTGCAGCATTTGTCAACTTCTGGACACATTGCTTTCTGCTGAAACTGTTTGTGTGCTTGTTTAGTTTTGGAACTTTTTTAAATCTGGCTTTCGGACAATTCTTACACCATGTCTCTCAGAATTACACAGCTTTACCACACAGGCACCGTTGAAGGGAGGGATCCCCATTCTTTACTAACTGCACCAAGACATAGCATAGCAGGTTCATGGAAGTTGTCCATCTCTGCAAGCGTTCCCTGGCACACAGCCAGGAGCCTGACAGCCTGAGGCAGAGGAAGCTCTGAGGATGCTCCCTGGAGCATTCCCTGCTGCCAGCTACCCCAGCCATGCCAGCATAGCCCAGGAAACCTACTGGGAGCAGGGAGGCCACGGGAGCCTCCACTATACCTCAAAAAAGTCAAACACAAATGTTTGAATTTTTTCACTTGGGAAAAACAGAGTGGACCTTCAGCAGTAAATTAAAAAGCTCTACCCTAAGTTTTCTCATTGAGAAAAAAAATAAAAAAGAAAAATCTTTCAAAATACAAGATCAATTAGTGTACTAGTCCACTTACAGGATAATACTCTAACACACTTTCCCCTCTTTTTTGGTTCTATGTATCATTTGATCATTCAAAACCAAAACCTATAAACTAAGAAAGAAAACGATACATTTTCAAAAATGTATCAACATGTATAGGTGACTAACAGAAACCCCCGATACTTTTCAAAACTTTCAATAAATCTCATGTAATTTCCCAAGAGCATTATCAGCCAACTAATCCAACCAATTAAAACGCATCTACCCTCCCATACTGATGTAGGCAGTAATAATAGGGTGGCTTTCCTGGTTGGCATTCTCACTTATATAAAATGAGAATTAGCCAGTAGTACATGGCATAAACTATCTTCTGTTACTTTTCTTACACACATTATTAGTATTGGAAGTTTACAGCTTTTGGAATGGGGATCTATGTTTTAACAACAACAACAACAACAAAAAAAACCCAAACAACCAACCAAAAAGCAACAACTAAACAAAAGAAAACAAAAATTCCTTTCTAAACTACTGCTTTTCTACACTTCTCTATGTGAGATTATTGAGTAACTCACAAATATTTCAGTCTAAAAGTTATCAGTATTTACAGTAAGTTCTTTACAACTTCTTCAGTATAAGTAACTCAAAGATTTTAATTAAATTGGTAAAACTAGGCCACAGCTCTTTATTAATTTTGCCACTGGTAATAAGAATGAGAGTGTCACAGAAAGATGAAATAACATTGTGACTAGTTTCATAATATTTTTATATTTTAACTGAAAGTAGGTCTTAAGTTTATCATAGAAGCTTCAACAATAGAAGTACTCTAGGTACTCAATACTGGTATGAAACCAGGAATCTGATAATTACCTGACACATCAATTTCAAGATGTAATAAGTAATTAGTCAGCTTTCGTAAAGAACAGACCTTTTTCATTGCAATGTGAAATACAACATATTTCCTATACATACTGATAAAAGTAGTAGACATATATATATATAGGAAAAATTTGTGATTTAGGAGGAACATTTCTTTTATGTGAATTTAATAGACACTATGATGTAGATACAGCTGTGATTACTGAAAGCCACAAGAAGCTGAAGTTCAGTTATCATAAATTTAATAAATTTAATGAATTTAATGAACTCATTCCATTACTTTAGCATAGAGTATTCTTTACAGAAACATGTTATATTTTATGAAGTTATTTTTGCTATATCTACTAACTCTCATAATCTAGTTGAGCGGCACAATTCACCAGCTTCTGGAAAGAATTGGTCCTGATTAGCACAATTAGAACAACAATGAACGAAATGTCTTCAGGCCAAGAGAATTGTCAACACAGGACAATTTGTATAAACTGTTACCTTTCCATTCAGATTTTGAAGTACTAGTACCATTTCTGATGAACATCTGAAAAATATTTTAAACCACCATGACATATTGTACATGAGTACAATATGTCAATATGAGCAATTCTTGAGTGAGAAGTGGAAATAAAG
Organism: Sakesphorus luctuosus; assembly: GCA_013396695.1. NCBI lineage: Eukaryota > Metazoa > Chordata > Aves > Passeriformes > Thamnophilidae > Sakesphorus > Sakesphorus luctuosus. Next base: position 357,809 of record VWZD01008491.1, read on the forward strand.
TTCTTTAAAAAACAGGCACTCTTTAATGGATTATTTCTCTGTGTTGTTTCCTGGATTCAGATTTAAATCAGGGCAACTATTACAGCAGGCACCTCCCTCACTGGGGGATGCTAATTCCATCTCGTGCAGCAAACCATCAGGCAGGCTTAGCCTATTTATCTGGATGTCAATAGCATTGTACAGTGTCACACAACCGACTAAATAAAGATTGAAAATCTGCTATTCAACAACCATGTCTTCATGGTCACTTGCACAAGTATTATGTTTCATGCCACAGATATTATAACAATTGTGTGAATATACTTTATGGGTAACCAGCAGCTTTTGAGAGTAAATGCAGCCCAATTTCCTGTTCCAGAAAGCAAAAGGAAGTCATTTCACAGAGAGGTGATGAGTAAATATCATGAAGAAAATTTATGAGGGTTTTTTTCAATAATTATTGTTTTCCTATGTATAATTCTTTTGTTACTTATTACATGTTAGCAATCAACTTTTCAGGATCCTGGTATGAAAACTCTTTGGAGATTTCAGCAATACTGCAAGGCATAATTATCCCTTGTATCTGCACAATGTTAAACTAATTGCCCTCACATTTCAAATGCAACATCAGATGCCACGTGACGGTTTAAACTGAGCTCTGCCTTGTGAACAGATCTCTATCCCATGAGGTTGGCAACAGTGTGCATGTCTTACTCCTTGCAACTTGCTTTCATAGATCCATGCTGAAGCACACTATTTGTAACAAAGAAGGTAAAAGAAAACAGAATCCAGAGTCATGCTAACACATTCAACAACTGTCAAGGATATTCTACTTTATAATACAGCAAATCAAATTTCGACACTTATATCCACAGAGTTATTTCTAAAGAAAAACAACAGAATTTTCAAAGAAGTCATGTTTCTGAAGTTGTCAGAGAAGTACAAATGACAACTATGAACAAATGGGAATAATGGAACTCCAAATTCTGACTTTGTCCTTTAACATGTTTCTTTGACAGCCATAAGCTTTGATGGGGTATCAACAGCAAAACACTAAAAAAAAAAAAAATTCTTCTGGATTCTGATAAGAGCGATCAGTCTGGCATCTGAAAAGCAAAGCAATGAAGATTTTTGTAATGACAGTAAAGATATGTCATGTGCCATGAAGGCATGTGCAAGTTCTACCAAAGCCAGCAAAAAAGTAAGAAACTACACCAATGAGAATTTCCCATCACATCAATTTTTGCCTATTGCAGATTTGATATATTGCATTACTGAATCACAAGATGCTTATCAGGCTTTCTCTTTCCTGTCTACAATAGAAAAAAAAACTTACCTGTTGATCATTTTTATTTTTGAAATCTTTAGAAAAAGTACACAACTTGAAACAAATGGAAAGCTAAATGAAAGACTGAAAATCAATAATTTTGGTTTCTGTCCTTAGCGCCTCTCCAACAAATAGAATAAAGAGTCACAAACATTACTTTAGATTAACTTGATCATAACCTTTTCACATACAGGGACCTAGAGACAAACCGCCATCACTACCTAATTTTCTGATTTCACCTTTCTGTCTTCTCAGTTACAATGCTGTTTCCCACATAATTCAACCCAAATGTATTTCTGCTAAAACATTGTAAACTTCAAATTTAGTGCACTGTCAAGCAGCAGCAGCCAGCTGAGTAAGCACTGACGTAGAGGATTCAATTTGTAACAAATTAAACACAGTTTACTTAAGTAAATACAGTTAAATAAGTTTCAAATGCTAGACATTAAGAAAAAAACCCTAAAAATTAAGTTAGGTTTGAGATTTGATAGTGATTCCAAGGACAGCATGTACACATATGTAAAGAGGAAAAAGTTTTGAAATACTAAATGAAGGTAATTTCCAAAAATTAATATCAAACTCTTTAAACATTTGCAATCTAGCAAACTACACAAGGCTTCAACAACATATCTCTCAGCTTTATTTTTATTTAATAGTTTATAAGAGATGACATATTATTTGAAAATACCATGGAAATACATTCCACATGATTGTGATATGCTTCTCTACTTCACAAATTTAAAAGTATTAAAAAAAACCCCATCCTAACTTCAATCTATTTTAAAGAGCACTATAACAGCAAGGAACACACTTTTTTAAGTTGCAGTTGAGGGTGAAGAAGAGGGAACAGCATGAATCTGCTTCTCTGAAAAGGAATTTCCAGTAAAAGAATTTAATTAATTTAATTTAATTAATGGCTGGGAAGTGTAAGATGGTGAGAGTAAGAGTCATATGTGAATTTTTCAAAATACAATTTTGTGCTTTATTTCTGGACATGAGATTTTTACTGAACAACAACTTTAAAAAAACCTACCAAAACCAACTCAAAGCTCTACTGCATGTAAACTCATTGGTAATTAGCCTAATCACTTATATAAGACCCTTATTTAGTTACATTAGAATCCTGTTTTATGCCAGTATATAGATTCATTTAATACTGTCTTCCTCAGTTTCATAAAAATTGGCTCAGAAGCAGAATTAAAAGTTAGATTGAAAAATGCAAGTTTCAAATCAATACAAGACAGTCCACCAGCTCCAACAATTAAGATGTTGCAGCACAAACCAGAACTGAATATTATTTTCAAAAGTTTTTAAGGTTTTAGTAACTTGTAGAAGGGCTCAAATAGGGGAGAACCCCTACTTCCCACAGCCTATAAAAAGGGCTGAGTAAAAACCTTGAAAGGAAGACCAGAAGACAGAGAACTATCTTTTTGGCATGTATTGTTAATGAAAGCCTGCATCTACAATACAAAATTTGGAAACAGATCTGTGCCCCAACACAGCCTTTGAGTTTACTAGTTCTAGGGGTTAAAGTGTCTTTTACCTGGGAAATGATCTTGAATGGAAAACATCTGAACCACCACCCACCACACAACTCTTGAAAGTGCTGTGTATCTAAATCAGAATCATATGAACTCTTGGTGTTGAACTAACACCAAGTTGTGCTTGAATCTGGCCCCCCAGACAGCAAAGAGATTAGACAAATACTGACCAGCTTGAAAAGCCTGAAAAAACCTCACAGAACAAAATACGAATGCATGTCAACACACGACCATAGTTAAATTGCCTACACGTGTAATCAGCAGGGACCTTACACATATTATTTGCATCAACTATAAAACAGAGACCTGTGCAAACCATAGCTCTTATTAGATGCTGATGTATTTCGAGTAAACTGTGGGAGTTATTCAAAGCATTAAGACATCAGATGACTGCCACTATCACAATAAACCTTTGGGAAACAATCCAACTCCAGTATTTTTATGAGGATGTAATCAAAGTCATTCATCAAAACACTGTTTCAGCAGAGAATTAGGGCTTCATTGACATTTTCTCCAGGAGCCCAAAGTTTACTAGGAGGAGGCAAGCATACCACACTGAAGCCTAAATTACATCTCCTGGCAGTGCCTGACTGAAAGTAAATTCAGGTTTCCTGTATTAGTTTAAAGGAATCTAAAAGGGAAGCAGGGAACCAAATTCACAAACACACGTGTCCAAGGGAAAAGAGGCAGAAACCTATCCCTAAACAGCTGCTGAGATGCTGCTGTGGACCAAAAAAAAACAGACCAAAAGGAGTCTTTGAGCAACGCTGCGGTTTTTAAGCTCCCAGGGAACTTCTCAGGCAAGAGACGGAAAATGACAGGACCAGGGATATCAGGATCTCAGAAGTAACAGGTCTTAGGTGGATGCTTGCAAGCCCTCAGTATTGTCTTCAAAAGCCTGAAGATCTTACAAGTCTTGCAATATTCACATTGTTTCCTAAAATAAGACATAATTTCAGATTTTACTATGCCTTTGAAATTTCCCTTCTTCTTTCCCCAACAATGAATGAGGAGGAAGGGAAAAGGGGAAAAGCATATGTGTCCCCTTGCAAAATTTTCCATGAAAACCGCTTAGGTGCAGATGTCAGAAGGGCCCTCCAAGCTGTTAGAATGTCTGCTCCTATATCAAAGTTGGAATGAAAGGATGCAGCATGGAAATCTCTAACAAATTCCTACTGAGTCAAACCATAAATTTCCATACTAAACTACACAATATTTTTAATATTATTTTCCTTACTATGAAGAGTTGTCCCTATAAATAACTGTAAGACTTTTAACATCCTTTCCTGGTCATTATTAAAAGTCTTCACGATTATTCTCCAAAAATAATATTCCACATGGATTCATTTTACTATTTAAAATCAAGGTTTTTAATTCAGGAAGAGAATACTCATCAGATCCTACCTTAAATAAAATGTAAAAATTTCATGCAAGTGCAGAATGGAAATGAGGATTAATTTCCCCATGGAAAATAGTTAACATACATAAGACGGTTAATGGAAACAGAACTGTGCTAATGTATTTTACATTATGAATACACATACATATGTTATTACTTCACACTTACATCATGCCCCTTATCTGATAATCCTCAAATGTGCTTAAAACATTAATGACTTTATCCTCACAGAAGCTCTACTATGCTGGAAGCATTTTCCTGTTGATTTTATTCCCCTCCTGAGCTCTCTGGACACAGAATACTACATGGTATCTTCTTGGACAGTGCCTATCAATACTATGGAGAAACCCTCATTAGCAAATTCACAATAATTCAGAGATCACCTTGGAACACTGAAATGCACACTGTGTAGGAACCAGAAATTTCTTGTATGATGCAGCTATTAGACAAATATACCATATTCCTATTTTCATCTAACCCTTCATAACCCTAAACCAGAGCTGCTTCTACTGTGTTACACACCACACAAATCTACCAAAAAAGGAAAAAAGTCCACTATTTCATAGAATTTACAGCAAAAAGACTAGGCAAGAGAAGAAAGACAAAACAAAATGTGATTACAAAGCCACAGGTTAGTGGTATTTATAATTAAGGTCATTCAGACACTGGCAAGTTCTCTTCTGCCCCTCTTGCAAAGATCAGTTCTGTGAAAGCCACTTAACTTGGCCTAAATGGCTAACAAAGCAAACCTTAAAAAGATAATAAAACCCACTCTTTTTTTTGCAGGAAAACCCTCATGCCTTGGAATTATATAAATTGTTTAATTACATATAGCCTATTTAACTGAGGTTTATAGAGACTAGAAAAGGCTTCTAAATAGTGAGGGAATGATGATTTCCCAGCACATAAATAAGGATTTTCTCTAAGTTATTAGTATATTTAAATTTTACATTATTCCTCATAGGATATCTCTGTAGGTAGGAGGCACTGGAAAAGTCGTATTTGATAAACAGAAAATAGTATTTCTTAGAAAAACTTGGATGTCAGAAGTTAAAATACCAATTGAGATAGGATTCATGCTCTTCTTAGACTGAAATTTTGCCTATGGATATATATACTGGTGAAGTCACAGAAGAGCTGTCTCTCCCATCAGTGATTTACATGCCTTAAGATCTAAATAAATAGAAGTTCACTTTAAAGATGCAATATATAGTTTGTTTCTATAGGTTAAGATAGAATTTTCACCTCAGCAGAAAATCTTAGTGAAATATTTCATGAATTACTTCTAGAAACAGACTTCCAAGTAACTTTACAGACCTCAGTCTTTCAACTATCTGAGAAAAAAAGTCACATATGATTTTACTTCATTTGGTATTTGAGGTTGTTTTGTACATTATGTTCTCATCTTTATCTCTACCAATGCATATGTCAAAAGAAGATAAACGGCTATCTTATCCTCTCAAAATGCCAGACTCCAGGAGGCTATCTTACATCTGGCTTTCATGTGCTCCTTGGAAACTGGACATAAATGATTACAGGCAGCTCTTGGAAGGCTTTGGTCAAGCAGCAGCTCTGGTCAGGCTTTGTAATATAAGCCTTCAGCCTTCACTTCCAGAGTCAAGAGTGTTCACTACTTGAATCTAGATGCCAAAAACTAGAAGGCTGAGAATTGTTGGATTATAGTAGGTTTGCACTGAGTATTGCTATGCTTTCACAGAACAGGAAATAGTGCTATGCCAAGCATTCAAACTGAGTGTTTTATTGCCAATCCCTGGAAGCTAGAGCAGAGCTATTTTTCTAGCTCAGCACACTTATATTGCATATATACATATGTGAATTAACGGGAGTAGTGCTCATTAGGTCACTTAGATTTGTAATAGGCACAGGAGTATTTACTGGAAGTAAGGAATATTGTATACATTTTATTAAAGATTAGGTAAAAACACTAGGGCTGTGTATTTCTTTGTGCTTCTGTAATAATTAAAGTATTGAATGAAAGAGACCTGCAATTTTAGCTTCCAAATTTCTTTCTCATTTCCTAGTCTATAACCTACCTGTGTCAATTCCAGTAGAACATAATTTGATGGATTTTTAACAAGATTATATTCTTATTTCTGTAAGCTCAATCAGTTTCTATGACACAAATTGAGGCACTGCACTTCTCAAACTGACGTCATTCAATGAAATTCCAAAGAGCTGTCCTTGCTGAGGCACTGAATATGTAATCACTGCGAACTACTGTAGGGAACAATATTGCTGTAAACTCAGAGTAGGCAACACTTGTATTGTCATAAAGTGACTAAGTGGTATCAGGAGACAAGGAAGTGACCTGAGGGGAAAAAAACCCAAACAAAATCTGAACCAAAACAACACAGAAAATTATTATTTGAGAATCATGATTCTGCACTGTAAAATACAATTTTAAAGTTGGATACAATTAGATGATACAAAATAGCCTACACTGACAACAGTTCACAGACTCTGAATCATTGTAGTATGTTCTTCCACATGACAACACATAGGCTTTCTAAGTTAATGAAGAGCTTAATGAAGTTGCTTGTTGACTGTGGAATCAGAACCATAGTGTATCACTTAGTCATATGGAATATTTTACTATAAATGAAGATGCATCAGCATGTTTGTATTCCGCATGTCATAGCAAATGGATAAATTTACAATAGCTCAACAATATCTTGGTCCGAAATCACTGGGCATCTGCTCCAGTGTTCAACCATCCTTCATGGTGAACTTTCACTCCCTATTATATAATCAGAATTATATATATTCATTTTCTCTATTGCCTCTTGTTGTATTGCTGTGCAGCTCTGAGAAGAGCATTGGCTCTGTCTTCTCTGCATCCTCTGATCATGCGGTTGCACATAGAAAGGAGGTTTGCCTTCATCTGCTCTTCCTTTTGCTAAATAGACCCAGGTCCCTCTGCCTCATGTACCCAGGACTCCAACCACTGCAGTGAGATCCTGTTCTAACGAGGAGTCCAAAACTGGACACAGTTACCAAATCACTTGAGAATACACATTTGAAAAGAGTGCTGTTTGAAGTAAAGCTTTAAATCATGCCCTAAAAGGAAGACAGCATGCATATCACACAAAATTTTTGAAAAGCTATGTCCTCTTTCAGATTGCATTTTCATAATTAAGTACTTCAAAGATTCAAAATTAGTCTAAAGGAAAATAACATACTGATTAGAATTTCTGAGTAAAGTATTATGTATGGTCATAAAAAATACAGTTCCAAATAATGCTTTGGATGGTAATATGCCATCAGAACCAAAATAAATCCCAATTAGACATCTTTTAGGCACTAGATAAGCAAGACATCAAGATGACTATTCCACAAGATATTATGACTGCCAAATAGAATCTCTATGGAGACCACTTCAAAGGCCAGTTTCCTGCATCCATAAAATCAAGTTTACATTATGTTCTGCATGGATCTTTTGTTTGTGGTACTGTTACCATGAACAACCAAATTCCATTACAGATCTATGAGCAATTGTTTTCCACTTTTTAATGAGAGTGAAAAAATAAGCTCTTTAAAAAGATTTTTATTTTCCTTTTGATTTTACAATACTAAAACTAATAGACATTAAAGGTTTAGCTGAAAAGGACTGATACAGCATTTCTATGAACTTTTATTTCACTTCCGACTTAGGACATAATCTTTAATCCTAGTATAAACAAAACTTCCCTTGTTGCAATTTGTTATTTCATCTATGAACAAAAACTGCAGAACCAGGTCTATTTTGAATTATTCTGGTTTTTTTTAAATTTCTTACTATATGCGGTTTCCCAACTGTGATAAATGGACTTTAAAGTAAATATCAAAAGCAACATATCTGAGCTGTCTTTTCTTTGGAAGTCAGATTACATATTAACAGAAAATAAATTAAAATTATTTAGTTACAAATTACTTATTACCAATTACAAATTAGCATCATCTCATTAAAAGAACAAAGTAGTGCTTAAGGGTCATTATTTGAACATTTTGGGATTTGTTTTTAAATGACTTCCTCTCATCATGGGTCAGCTTAAATGGAAGTAACTTCTCAGAACCACATATAATCATGAAACAACAGGAAAACTGAAAGCATGTGGGATTTGCAAGGCTCTTCAGTTCATTCCTACTCTTCTCTAGGACTCCCTTCAAGAAAATCAAGACTAAGCTCTGACAATATTATATGAATTTACACCAAGAATTTTCCATCAAGAATTGACAAATTTGGGGACTTTCAGAAGCCTTTCACTCCCAATAATGCATTTCTCCCAGGCAGCAGGATTTAACTTACAATGTTGTTAAAGTTTCACACTTCAGTTAGGCCAGACATAGATAAATTAATAACATTTAATTCCTTCTACTTTCAGTGGTGACTGGTACTGGATTAAGATGTTTCCTGTTTGCAGTGATTTCAATATGCAATTCTTAGACCTACAGAAAATTGTTAACTTCTTTATGGTACAATGCTGAATATAACCCATAGCAGATGAAGGAGACCTTGGTACTATAAAACATTGGAATACCCACTAATGTTGACATGCCGCAACTGTGTCATCAAGTGAAACCTTACAGATAGCTGTTAAAATTTTCAAAATATTATCTAAGTGTTAATCCTGGAAGCTTTAACTGTATGCACTCAACAGGACTTCTATTAGTGAACTCAACAGAATGAAGATTTCATTCTCTAATTCAAAGCATCTATGCTGGATTAATCACAGCAGCTAATGTTAAGCTCCTACACATAACCTTGTAAGAACAACATACTCATTAGTATTTATTAGTGAAAGTTTTTCAATAAAATTGTTCAAATGTTGTTTTAAAATGGGAAAAGAAAGGGGAAAAAAGCATTCACTCTCTTGCTTTCTCATTCTATTGCTGCTTTAGGTTCTGTCACAGAAACAAATAATTTTCAGCAATGCTTGTGTGACTAGACCTGTGCAGATGTCACAGGACATGGTTTGCCAAACCTCTATTACAGGAGAGCATGAGAAAGAAAATTTATAACATCTCTTTTGAAACCTGATTTAAATTTTCTAATCTTTATGTTTTTGAAAACTACTCTAAACAATAAGATCACAAACACACAATACTTTTCCTTTTCCTCCCTCATTTTCCTTTCAAAACTAATGGAGTAGATTGCCTTTCCAGTCAACTGAGCTCTTTTCATCAAGCCATGCTGACTATCCCTTCCCCCTTTCTTACTCCCAGAATAAAATTACTATCTTGTATATTTTCTGAAGTGCTCAGATTAGTAAATCTTAAAATGCATAGATACTTTTTACAAAGGTAATTTTCACTCTTTCCAGTGATTGCTGTTCAGTGTGTAATTTAAGATTTGCAAAAATTTTATTTCCTGAAATTTAATAATCTCATGATGTTAGTTCCAGTTCCTTGGAAAGCTGGTCTTCAGTTACTGGATCCACATTTTCCTATTCTCACATTCTCAGGTTTTAGTAGCATGTGGAACGAAGAACTAACTTTCAGTTGCTGTAGATCATTTTACCAAGTTACTAATGCTTAAATCAACCTGTCAGTGGATTACACTAAGGAATCTTTTGACTTGCAGAATACAGACTACATATAATTTCCATATAAAGCTATTAATTTTGAAACAGGTGGCGTCTTCTTGGGCCAGCATTTGGGATAATTTCATTTGGTGTCATCTTAAGGGCTTTCCACTCAAGATGCAACTTCGCTTCGCACTTACTCTTTCATGTTCCCTCAAGCGTCTGCAGTTCTCTGACCTGGCAAAATGCCAAGTGTCAACTACAAAGTCAGAGTCCCCCACAACCCTGAGGGAAAGGGAGGAAAAAACCCTAGAACTAACATTTTAAATGGCAATCTTTTTATATTATACAGAAAAGACAAAATTAAAAGCCAAATGCAATATATAAAAAGCTAAGAAGAAACAACAATAACTACACAGTGAGTCACCCACCCAATAATACGGATATCACCACTTGGACCCACGAAAACACCAAAAAAGACTCTTCCCAAGAAACACCTGGCAAGAGAGAAGAAAAACTAGCAAAAAAAATGTTTACTTCCCGAACCCAAACAGCTGTGAAGTAGTGGTAAGCGGCTGTGGGGCTAGTTCTCGCAGGACAACACAGCAGGTCTACTCACTACCACGGACATGAAGGAAAAGAGGTAGAGGCACCTCCCTCACTTATTTTTATACCTGTGTTTTTGTCAGGTGATAAGAAATATCTCCCTGGTTTCCTAAGTCAGGTGAAAACTTGTTTCTTTTAATCTACATAACACTATCAGGGTCTCTAAACTGAAGCCTACTAAATCTAAGGCCTGACTAAAACTAAAGCCCACTAAGCCAAAACTACCACAAGTTCTCCTTCTATCCAGTATCATTTTCAAATATCCAAATTCTTCTCTGTTACTACAACTTTTCTGCTAATACAACCATATGTGAGATCTTACTGATACCTTCCTTTACCCTCTACATATATATGTAGACCTCAAAGCACTACTTTAATCACATGTGCCAAAACCCACATGAAGTTTCTATAACCTTCCTCCTAATCCTGTCTCCATATCCAGCTGCAGGCTAAATTAATCTCTTCACTATTAATGTGTTTTTCAGGAAAGAAGTGAGCAGTAAGCAGTCCTTTGAAAACCTGTATGAGTAATAGGAATATTATTTTCATCCATATTCAGCTGAACAACTGAAAAGAAATTTCTAAAATGCTTTGGTAGTGTTCCTCTTTCTTGAATACACAATGATCTGTACGGTCACACTCTTCTGATTTCATAGTACTGTCATCTACAAAAGTAGATGTGTATAAATATGGAAATGTCAAAAAATTATTATTTTTTTTTCCTATAATAGGAATATGTTCATTTTTTCCTTCAAGCTATTTAGCTTCCCTATTTACAAGGAAACTCCATGGTTTTTAATCATGAAAAGATTATTACTTTGGTAAAATATCAAACAGAATAGATTTGTAATATGTTGTAAATAATTTCCCTAAAAATAATATTGGATATATTTTTCTTGGATACCACCAAAAGCTTAACAGGGCATTACATTAACATTCTCTGAAGAGTTACAGAAATGTTAAAACTTCTTTCAACTCCTATGGGAAGCAAGAAAATAAGCACTGTTATTTCTATTTTATGGCTAAAGAAACACAGACAGAAGTTAAGTGACTTGCCCATAGCAATGCTGTGAATCAACGTCAGTGCCAGGACTAAAATTTACGAGTTCCTTTTTCCTACCAAGAATGCTCAGACACACACTGTTCTTTAAAATATATACTATTTAATATTTATTACTACAAAAATATGCAGTGTGCACCTGGAATTGGATTAGTACAAATATGAGTTAAAGGTTTATAGTCCTTTACTATTAGGTGAGTTGGTGAATAGATAGAAATGCTCATTTAGGTACTTCATTACACCTTTACAAGTATGCATTTTAGGTCAGATTAATATTCTGCTAATAATTTGCCTTGCTTTAAAGCTCCTCCCCTCTTAGTTGAATGAGGTCCAGTGACAAGCACTGGCATTTGAAAATTGCTGCCCTGGGTGGTCTTCACTCCTAACGCAGCTATCTGTATATTGCATATTTCAAATATAACACTAACGTAGCTCACTTGTGCTTAGATCTATATTTCTATTTATAAATAATGTTAGGGCTTTTTTATTCATGTGAATCCAGTAGCATCTGGAGGCCAAAACTGAAAGGATGGTAGAACTGCCAAGCAGCATTTAACAAACCAGAGCAAGAAAGGAATTCAGGTAGATGACAGGAAAAAAAGTAAAGAGGAAGCAAAAAGATTGAAGTTGCTCATTCCAGAAGTCTCAAAGATGGTAAAGAATTCAACCCTACTTTCTACTGCTGTTATCAATGCTTAATAGACAGCTTGGCCTCTCAACCAGCATGCATGCTTCTTCCCTGAAGGCCTAGGTACCAAATTTTCCTTTCAAACCTAGGATGACCCTCTCCCTAGGGTAACAGGGAAAAGTTCAAAATGCAGTTGTCATCATCAAAGCTGTGTCTGGATAACTGTCTAGTGATAACTGTCTAGTGCTGGCCCAAAGTCCATGTGCAGTTTAACACACGCGTAACAAAAATTAAGCAGGAAGAAAAACTTTATCAACAACTAAAAAAGTGCAAATCCAGGTAAAAATGCAAAGGAGACAACAAAATTCCATCAGTGCAGATTAAATATCGAAGATTAAATGTACTTCACTGCATTATGCTTGTAATACTTCCTCAAGCACATTCTTAAACTAAATTAACCATCAACATAGAATTATTTCACATAGCAACTGGCACTTAATGGTGTATGAAAATGTAATCTGGAGTTTAAATTAAACCTTGTTAAAATTCTTATCTAAGAGATTTACCCAATCAGCTTGAAACATCAGTTAATCAATGAAATAGTGATAGCACTGCATATAAGTACAGAACCACCCACCAAAAGTACTGACAGTACAAGACAGAACAATCTGTGGGTACTACATATTTCAGTATGAATGGTTAATACATCTGCAGGAGCTTCATCTTGATACAGGGGATATGACATGTGATATGTCATATATTCCTGCAGACAACTAAGGAAGATCTTAGTACTCCATAGTTGTGAGAAAAGAGAAGGAAAACCAGGATTGTTAAAGGGAGGCTGAAGGAAGCGACAGCAAAGAAATGTGCTTAGTTCAATCCAAAACATGCAAGAAAATCACAACCGAAAGTCTCAAAAGAGCACAAACACTGAGTCACAAATTTGTTTTCTACAATTTAAAAATATGAGTTTTTCCTGACTCTGCTGTTTTGCATGAACTCAGGAATATTTCCTTCTTAAGCTCTATGCTGCCTTAAACACTGTAATCTCTAAGAAATGACAGCAGTACTACCTGTTTATAACAATACAATTTAAACTAAAAGCTGCCTCTGATTTAGTAAAACACAGATTTAAGCTCCTTTTGCCTGTGTATCTCTTTTCTCCACTTCTGAACCTATTCATTTTAAACCCTGCCAAAAATCAATAGAAACCAACTTAATGTAATGAAATAAATATGCAAGAATAAGTATTCCAAGAAATTGTTGCCACATCATCTTTACATCAATAATGTCATTTAGATTTTTTTTTGTTTACAAAATAGCCAAAGTGTCTAAACCTTAAGCAGCTAAGTGCTAATACAAAACAATGCAATATCTTTGGGGTTTAGTATATGAGGTTTGACTAAATACTTACATTGCTCATAGAAGAGAATAAAAATAAGCAGATCATTACATCTGAAAGGTTCAATGATTTCCAGTCAATATGGCACTGAAATACATTCAAGAAGTCCCTATACAAAACATAGTTTATGAAGATTACCCACTCTGTTGTGGATGGATCTGCTTCTGTGGATCCAAAGGCTTCTTTAACCAGAGCCAGTGATAATACCTCAAGGGAAAAAAACCTGTCACACTACAGGAGAAGTGTGTCTAAATGGAGACAACATGGCCCTGGTGGAGTCATTCTGAAGAGTCTCAAGAGACTGTTCACAACTCTCAAGAGTATTCTAACTTTAAAATACAGTTGTTTTATTATATATAACCTAAACATAATCTTGTTGAGTTTCACTGGTCAGTGAGGCAGGAGGGAAGGTTCACTTAAATATTGCACAGATGGCCATGTAGCATCTTAGAAGTCCTCTCAGAACCACTACTACTCAATCAACTGTAATTAAAAATAAAATAAAAAAATTCCTACATTTATTTTAGTAGAAATACAATCCTGTTTTACAGCTGAGTTGGTGAGGAATGTAAAATCACATTAAAAATACCTTATTAAAAAAGCAAGTTGCAATGTTAATTTGTATTTATACACATTATAGAAGATTCTCTTCTATTTGACTTCTCTCTTTCAAACCCACAGCATACCAATCCCCTGCATTACTGTTATAAATGTAGAAGAAAACCCAACCCAACATTAAATACCAGAAACAAAAGAAGTGTTGGCAACTTTCACTGTAACTGACATTAACCTTACAGGAACTCAAATACCTGCCACAGAAGGCAGTGCAAGCATCCCATGAACATGAATAATGAATTTATTTCACAGCACCTCTTGAATACAGTTCTTCATCTCATTACAAGGTGCTTCAAATTTAATTACTTCATATTTTAAATTATTTTTTCTGTTACAAGATAAAAAGCTATTTGGCAACCTACCTGCTTTGATCAAAGTATCTGATTTAAGAGAAAATGAAAATTGAACATGAAATTCTTTGGCAACAAAACCTCCTGTGTGCACTAACATACTAGATTTCTTAATAGCATTATTTACATTCATGTCTGTTCTTATACAATAGCAAGTATTTGCCTTTACTTTTCCTTTGTAATTTTTTAAGCACCTCTTATCCTGGCGCCTGAAAATTACTGGCATAAATTAAAACACAATTAGATCAGAATTTTAACTGCAGATTTCTTCCAAGCAGCAAAAAGAGACAGTTTGGGAAATTCCATCACATATGTACACATATGTATTAATATTTCTCAAAACTCCGTACGCAGAGGTTCCTAGTAGTTCACTATATGTTTATTTTGTTGGGTGTTTTATGTAATTTCCATTCAAATCTAAAGAAAATTATAGGAAAATTTTGTATGAAAAAAACATGATTAGTGGTCTCCATACAGTTCTATGTAACTCAGGCAGGGAAAACCTTTTCATCATCACCAACTATTACCGTCTTCAAAAGTTAGCTTCCTCTGAAGATAATGTTCCCCTATGTGTTGTACTTATGGATCTTTGTAAATACCCCAAATTGGAATGAAAATCTCTTTAGCTAAAAGGTTCAAATACAGAGGATCTTGTGTTAACCCTAACAGAAAGCTGTCTGCCACACTGTTGTAGGGTCGTTCGAAGTGCATTGAAACTCAACAGCAATGACATGTTCATTTGGAATAATAAATTATTATTTGAAGACCACAGCCATCACTAACTTAAATTCAAAACAAAAACATTACAAAAGTCTAATCCTGTCTTCTGCACTACCAGCAGTTTTTGAGCCTTTTCAACCAAAGACATTTTTCAGATATGCTCCTCCTTTGAAGTATACATACATTTTAAGGATGAAACTCAGGAATCCAAGGGGAAGAGAACAAACATGAAACCCACAGAATGCCTATCTACAAATTTCTCAGAATGGTTCTCCTTAAGCTATAACATCCAAATAAGCACACTTGATTTTGAGCCATGGCAAATAAGCATGGCAAAATGATGCTGTGTTCCAGAAGCTAACCAGCATCTTTATTCTCTGCCTTTGAAGAAAGACGCAATCTTTCTTCTTCAGGAATATTCAAACAATGCAATCCCTTCAGACACAAAGATGAGGCTTGCCTTGCTCCCCATCCTACCCCTGCCTTCCTTTTTGCTCTCCTAGACCAACCCCATTGCATTGCCCCATTTCCTGTTCCCCAACCCCAGTGTTCTGCTCCTTCCCCCAGCACAGGGGTTGGCACTCTGTATATTGCCTTCATGGTGATGTACAAATCAATAAAGTGCTTTGTGGATGCATTGCAGTATTTTCTGTGCATGTTAACAACTAACATTCAGAAACAATGTGGAAAGAGTATTCAAAAAAAGCATAGTGAGAATGAATATGAAAAGAAAAGGGGAATTTAGAGCTGTTGTTTGTGTTTTATAAGTTATCTGAGAAACATGAAATATGCTTTCACTTTCAACCTCACCACCACATTCCCAAAGACTAAATTCAGGCACAGGAATGAACAAAATTAAGATGGTTGCTTCTGATTTTTTATTGATGGAGGTAGGCTCTGCCCTCTTCCATGGTGGTAAAGCCTTCTCTCAATGGGATATCTTGTTTTTCATACTAGTCTCAGCCCCATAACCTCTAAAAATCAGCACAAAAGTCAAAATTGCATAAGATCATAGATTTTTTGTTTTTCTTTACTTCATAAACATAGAAATATGTCCCTGTGTAAAACAAACAAATTTGATTCCTCCTTGTGAGTTTCTCTTTATTATGAAGACAGATTTTTATATTACGGATATGGTCTCTCTAAAGCTATCTTTCCTTGTCTTCAGCTTCATACAATAAACTTAAACTATTATTATTTCACAGTTGTTATTACTATTTCAAAATGTGAAATTTCATAACTGAAAAGAGAGAACATTTATGCTGATGAAACTGCCTTCACACTAAGACAGCTTTCTGTAATATTATTTCCCCTATGCTTTTTGTTTTGGAACTTGTTACTCTGAAAAGACTTATCAGCACTAAATGTTCAAAAAGGAGAAGTTATTTACTTGTTTCCTTAAGAAAAACCCAGGATATTCTTCGTCGAGTCAACAGCTAGAAAATAATTCTTCTTCACCTGTACACAAAAGTGAACTTGAAAAGGCTGGGAAAAAGTAAGTCTAATAATGCAAAGATAAAAAATTAAACTCTTAATTTCAGCATATTTTGACAGAATATAGTTCAGGGCCAGGAAAAGTGAGAGATATGCATATCTGTTAATAAAAATGAGGCAGCCCTTTTAACAGTAAGATCACAACACGTCTTATGATGTCAGAGCCCAGAAAACACTTAAGGTTTGTATCTTTTCACAGATAAGTACAAATTGCTCCAAGCAAATGATGTTAATTACTGTTACTAATTAAAAGTCTAGACAAGCTAGATCCCTCACCCTGGGATGTTTTTGCCAAATAGTTAATACCTGCAGACTTCAGCCTGGATGATGGTGCAGTAACACTTGACGAGTTAAACCGAGTGCAGCACTCGCAGCGTGTTGGAGCTTTGTGTTAACTTTGCACCTGCACAGGGCCCCCAGCCTCGAGAGCCTGTGTGGGATCAAGCGCTCCTGCGACAGGGGTCAGTCAGCTGTATCAGAATCACAGCAGACTCCCTCATAACAAAGTCTCTTTTTTGTTGTTAATTAAGACAGTACCAAAAAAATAAAGTTACTTATTCAGTCAGGAGGGCTGAATGCTCCCAGTAGGTAGTCTTTTCACAATTCAATTTCCCTGATGGGACTCGAGGAGGAAATGAAACAACAAATTGTGCTCCTGATGATCTAAGCAGAAGCTACAATTCCACAGGGAGCCCTGCCAGGTCAATTAGTTCATCATGCTAACAGAATGGCAATCCAGAAACCAGTGTCCCACCAACAAAGGTTTGAAAAAGTGAAGTTCAAGGCCCAGTTGTAAGGCAGTCTCCAGTAGATATTATTGTTAGCTTCAGCAAAAGCGCATTTACTGAGTATAAAACCAGGGCAGCAGTACTGAAAAGCCAGGGGGATATGCCCAGACTGCCAGATTCATTCATCTGAATGCAGCAGAAGCAGCCCACCTTTGTAAGATCTCTAATGAACACTGCTTGTACAAAGAAGTTCATCTCATCAAATATTTTCGTCTTAAATCAGTTATTGAAGAGGTAAGTACCTTTCAGCAAGCCTCTCTCTGGAAAGTCAAAGCGCAGTGCTGCACCTGTTGCATTTATTTTCTTTTAAAGCATTTCAATATTGTCTAACCTCAGTACTATTTCATGTTCTATTCCTATTGCATAGTATTATTTTACAAATATTGGCAAAAATAATTAACAGGACATTTTTCTTACTATACTCTACAATAACATTGTAATGTAATGGACAGCAATTAAACGCCATTGTTAAATGATACTTCAATGTTAAATTTATAAATTTAAAGTGCTGTTTCTGATGTCAAAAGAATACATTTCAAAAGAAAAGATGGTCTAGAAGTCTGTGTAAACTCTCAGCCTTCACTTGCAGTCCTGTCTATGTCCCCAAAAGCACATTTTTTTTTTTCCCTTAACCTATAGAAACCGAATTAGAGAACTCATTTTTACCAACCTCGCAGAGGAAGTCTGAGATTAACAATTCTTCTGAGTTTGGGAACAGAAAGGACTATAAATTCCAGGCAGCTGTACTCTTTCCATCTGCATATATTGCTGCAAAATAGTTGTCTTACTCGAACAGGTCAAACACGAGGCAGCTAAAGCTGCAGATTGTTGTCAATCCTGTTGTGTTTATAAAAAACTGCTTCATTTTATCCAGAAAAGACACTTCAGATATTCCAAGAGTTTGAAAAAATAACAAAAAAATAATTTTTTACTTTTTTCCTATAATGGTCATAGTTGTTAACAAAGCTGAGTAAAGAAAAGCGGGTTATTTGGTTTTAGTTTACTTTATTGTTATCAGCTACTGCAATATCAGACCTTGATGCTTTATTTACAGAACTCCCCACTGACAAAAGATAGCACTGCATAATGAGTACACAAATGCATTTCAAGAGCACATCTTGAAAGCTGTTTTTGTAAAACGCTTTCTGGCTGCAGTATTTGAATGTACTGTATGCTGACAGTCAGTAGGGACAACAACACAGATGTGCTTTGTTTGGCTCCTAAGGGATTCAATCCCAAAGAGCATTAAAAAGAGAGAGAGTGGAGAAAATCTAAGCTTTACCTTTTTATGAAGCTCCGATCATGCACTCTCCTTCTCTCTGGCCATGTGTGTTGAAATAGGACAGAACAATAATACAGTCTATTTATGAGAGAATGTATTCTTGTTTCTTTTGAAAGAATTTTAAAGCTACAATATCTATTCATAGATATTTAATTTTATTGCCTCATGAAGAGATTAATTTAATTTTAATTTAAAATCATGCACTGAAACGTTTAAATGAAGACTCTTTATGTTGTCTTTCCAGAAATAGCACTCTAATTGCTTGTAAGTCCTACAGAGGTTTTAGAATTTGTTTTACTCAATTAGCTTTTCATAATTTAAACAACCTGTATTTACTTGCAAGTCTTGAAATAATTTGAGCATTTCTAAAGAGCAAATATATGTGACTGTTGAAAGGCAGCCACACTAGATGATCCATCTCAAAGTCAGCCCTAGCAGGCAGAGTATGAATGGAAATGCTGTTGCCAGTAAGACCAAAGATATCAAAGAAGCATCTTTCAACACGGTTGTACACTGGAAATCTGCATTTTGATCCAAGCAAAACTAGACTATCACTACACAGACCTGATCAATTATACAGCTGTCCAGATATAAACCTGAAACCAGTAAGTAAGGTAGATTTATGGGGGCAATCACTAATGATCATGTTCTATGAAAACCTGATAGCTGTGAAGACTGCTTTTTCAAACAACTCTTACTTTTCCAAGAGGACACAAAGCTGACTTCAATCCCTTTGTAAAGTTCTCTGGCAGGAGGAGTGTTGTGACAGCACACACAAGATGATAAACATAAGGTAAACCTGAGCTAGACTACAATGTTAGGTCCTAAACTTACATGCTGTTAAGTTTTCTTTTACATTCCTAGGCACCATGCTCTACTGTCTGCTAAGAGTCTGTGTCAGGTGGGACTGAGAAAACAAGCCTGGAGTACCTCACCTGGATCAATAGGGAGTATATAAAAATAATACAAACATAATAATCAGAATTTTAAAGTCTTTCAGATGCCAGCAAAAAAGCAGAAATAATGTCACAGAAATTTGTGTGCAATATCTTGCTAATAGCAGGGTACAGCATTAATTTAGATCAGGTGATGGCTTCATTGACATGTGTAAATACTGATATTTAATCTGTTTTCATATACTACAGTAGAAAGGATGGAAAGTGGAGTATTAATCTCAGGTCAATTAAATTCATCCTGATAGAACCAGATCTTCTCTTCAATTAAAAAAAAAATCATTACTCAAGACCACAAGTTCTCTTCTCTACTAATTCTCTTGAATTTTCTTACAAGGAAGGAGAGAGAATCCAGAAACTATAAAAAGGCTGCTGTCCTCGTAAGAACATGCAAGTGACCTTTACAACTGATGATACTTCCATATGACAGCTACCAGGGGCACTAATTACTGCCCTACAGTCTTCACATTTGTGTGTCTATTAACAAGTATTAGCTCACCAGACTTCAGATGATCACTTTATTTCTGTCTACAATAGATTCTGCACTCAAAAGTTTCATCTGAGAACCACTCCAACAACTGTTTCAAAACATAGCTCATAAATGTCAGACCACCATTGAATTGCATTTGGCATCATTTTAAATGACAGCTAAACCATGCAAGTGGAAACTCGCTTTAAATAATGAGATAATCGTAAGATGTTGGGAATTAATTAGAAAATGCTCTCGGTCCTAGATTCTCTACTGTTTAGTAGTGAACACAATTTCATCTGAAAATGGACTTTAAATTCAGTTTAGCATACAGAGAAATTCTATATAAGGAATATAAGCATGATGAATGCCCTCAACGATGGATTTCTCACAAAAAAAGTTCTTAAGATCAGTTGACAAAGGTAACAGCATTAATAGAAGTGACTTCTGTAAACTCTGCAGTGATATTATTTTGACCTAGAACATAAAAGCAATTCTTCTGAAAATACATTATTTCTGGTTTCAACATTTCTAAATACTATGCTGGGAAAATGTAAAGGAGAAAACTAAATGAAATGAAAACTAGCAAGTAGGCTCATTAACAACAGTACTTCAGATGCTCAAACTGCACACTCAGCAGAAATTTTGAAGGTTAATTCAACACTGACCCAATGAAAAATTAAAAAGATGATTCTATACTTAGAATCTGAAGACAGAATCCTGTAGAAAGCAAGGTGCATTTTACCAGTAAACAA
Organism: Sakesphorus luctuosus; assembly: GCA_013396695.1. Lineage (NCBI taxonomy): Eukaryota > Metazoa > Chordata > Aves > Passeriformes > Thamnophilidae > Sakesphorus > Sakesphorus luctuosus. The sequence goes on from VWZD01008491.1 coordinate 378,699, forward strand.
TAAATACATTTAAAAAAATTGGAAAACCTACTGGGGTGTAGCTTTTCATTACATCTTTTCATGAAAAAACTTCCCTTTTAATAAAATTTTCTTTTTAACATGCCTTCTGACAAAATACCGAGAACCACTGAGGTGCTTAAGAACACTGTATTAGCCAACTCCTAAACTTTATCTTCCTTACCTAAAACATCCAGTAAAACTGCTGTTTATAACCAACTAGCAGTGGGCATACAATGAAAATTACAATCAATTCCCTAAAAATATGTAAACATTATGCCAAAATGTACTATTTGCCATGCTTATTAATTTTGGGGCAAAAAGACTGGTGGGATTTCACTTGGTGGTCTCAGCTCTTCTCTATTTTCCTGCCTGCTGCACATCCATATCACACAGTGTTCCTACTGTTCAGGCAAGTCATTTCATGTGTCAAAAATATTGTGATGGTTCTTGGATGAGTCAGCAAATTATATTATGTTACTTTAAGAAAGGACTGAAACACTGATGGAAATGACAGCTTGAAATACAGATATAATTTTGCATTATAATTATAAAATATCAGCCTTTGTTACTGCTAATCATGTTTGCAAAACAAATTTCAACAAAGGAACCAGAATTAGAAATATTTTTTAATTTATATTAGGATTTTCAATCTTGAGCCCAAAGTACATCCACAAAATTAAATGTGTCGTAGTAGAAGAAATGAAGCAAAAAAACCCAATGTAAAACCCCGATATCATCACACTTTCTGCAACTATCAATGAAGCAGAGTAGTAACTGATATCCTTTTCATGATTTCAGTGTGAATAATCTGGGCCACTGGATATGAAGGCAAAATTCACAGATCTTGCTCACACCCATCTCAATCTGGATTTATGCCGTCTACCTGCGGTCAGTGATAGAAACACACAGCCATGTAATCTGGCCACTTTCAATCTTCAATTACATTTATGGAATATACCATATTTTGTTCTGTATTTCAGATGGAAATGGTAAAACCTTCCTTCTTCTTGGTTTTCATATATATACTTGCATTTTCATTTTCCCCGTAATATAATCAGAATTCTATTAAAAGAATGCAGAAGATTACTACTTTTCAGAGGCACCCACACTGCTTTCAAGAAAAGAACCGGAGCATTTATCCAAAACTTTTTACAGGCTATTTTTAAAGATGCAGATGTAAAAGGAAAGAAATATAATCCTAAGTGTTTGATTTTACTTTAAAAGAGTTACAGCAAAATGCTAAGCACTAATACTAAGTCGTGTTTTAACACAGAATTGTCAAAATACTTTCAGAATTCAGAAATGTTTGTGGGTTAAGAACTGCTGAACAGAACACTACACCAGTTCTTTTGTTCTATGCATAAGTATCCCCTGCAGTGCCATAGCAACTTTTTGATGTATTTTTCAAAAGGTTTTCAACTCAACCTACCAGGTGGCTTTAGGAACTCAAATTCATGTGCTGTAGCCCTGTGCCAGCAGTTATCAAAGAATGCATGGCATGCATCTTAATATTCTTGCTGAGGATCAGTTTGTTTCTATATTTGTGTGCATATGTATGTGTATTTCCATCTTCATGGTCCGAATCTTGCGACACTGAAAATGAAATGGTGTTTTACTACAGTTATGTACACAGCAGTGTCTCACCAATGAAAGCTTTTCAAGGAAAAACATTAACTGAATTGACCAGAATGGTCTGAAAAGCAGGTTTTCCAGTTTCTACAGGTTTAATTTTTTTTTTTCCAAAAGAGATTTAAAGTTTGGTTTAATGCTAAATCAATCAGTGCATGCAGTTAAAACAGAATAATTCTCTCAGGTTTCTACCTCCACACAATGGGAGAATCGACCAGGTTAAATATTGTCATGGTTTAAGCCCAGCTGGAAATTAAGCACCACAAAGCCGCTTGCTCAGCCTCCACTACCTCCACCTCCATCCTGGTGGAATGGGGAGAAGAATCAAAGTAAAACTCGTCTGTTGAGAGAATAACAATTTAATAATTTGAAAGAAAGTAAAATACATTAATAATGGTAAACAACACTAAGGATAATAAAAGGAGAAAAAGAAGTGATGCACAATGCAATTGCTCATCACCTGCTGACTAATGCCAGACCCCCCTTCCCAAACCCAGCTCAGTGCCTCTTCCAGATAACTCCCTCACTGTTTATATACCAGGTGTGATGATCTATGGGGTGGCATATCCCTTTGGTCAGTTGGGATCACCTGTCCCACCTATGCTCCCTCCCAGTGTGGAGAAAAGTCCTTGACATAGGATAAACACGACTTAAAAACAAAGCATCAGTGTGGTATCAACAGCACTCTCATCCCAAATCCAAAATGCAGCACTGTAAAAGCTACTGAGAAATTAATTGTAGCCTAGGTGAAATCTGCACAAGTATTTATTTACTTCAGGTATGTAATATATTGAGAATGGTGCCAGCAGAGGTGACTATTTGTGTACAGAAATTACAGGAGATTCTCTGTCTGGCTGTTCTTTCTATCAAGAAATGAAAAAGTGAGAGAGAAAAAAATCCTGAGCTCCTTTCCTCTAGTGTGGGAATTATGCCTGCTCTCTAGTTTTAGATAATCTGTTCTAAACCACAAAAAAGTTTGATCTTTTCTTTCTCTGTATCTGAAGCACTCTTTGGAGAAATAGCAACTCAGTGTCCTTTTCTTAAAAGCAAAAGTCTTGTTTCTCATTTGACTCAGATGGTCACCACGTACAATCTCACAAGGGTGTTATGAGAGGCAAACCAGAGTGAGCTGCCCCCAAGATGTCCTAAGATGTAAGGAAGAAAGGGAGTTAACCTGCCCTTGGTGGGATTCCCCAAATAGAAATTAAAGCCAAATCCAAAACTGAATGTACTTATCAGCAAAATTTATACTTACTCTAAAACAAAATACATTTAAAAAGCATATTACTATTAACTAAGGCTTAAGTGTGTCTTTAATTGAATTATTAAAAGGAAAAAAATCAAGTAGTCTCATATTTTATTCTTGAGCTCTTGTAGTTACCAGAGCTTCCAGAAAATGTATATACAGGCATTAAAAACTGGTCATTAAACATTAAAGGAAACCTCGGTCTCCATGCTCTATCACTGGATACTGATCAAGTTACAGAAAGTAATTATACAACCTACTTGTAATTGGTTGTAGTATCTAGTTACAGACAACAATCAAAACTCATACAATGAAAATCTAACTCACCTTAACTTCAATCTAAACAGGAGTGGGACTGAGAGAATTTTGGATGATGCCACATCAAAGGCAGTGCATGTTGTCAAAAGCTTCTTGTTGCTCACTCTCTGCAGGTACAAGAAACTGAAAAACTGGGTAAATTCTGTAATACTGCAACCTGTGGTATAGAATACAGTACAAGTAGCAGCAACTAGACCAGGAAGCTCCCTGGAAAGTCTTTTTCCAGCAAAGGTAAACTCTGCTCCTTGAATTTCCTAGAAAATAGCTCTCAGTGATGTTAGGCTATAATACCTGTGTGTTTGTGCTTGAAATTTTGACTGCTGAAAACTATGGCAAAGCACCTGGGATCAAAATTTACTGCAGCATCCATGTATTGCTATACATTGCTATATACCAACTGTGTCTTTGCAGTTACATTAGTTAACATAAAAATCCTTCATTTGAATTTATTACAGTAATTCCATTTAATGACCAGCTCATTTAAAGCTGGACAACTAGAAAGTGCTTCTTCACTGCCAGAGCATTTGAGATGCTAGAGGATAGTACTTAATAGCTCTAAAAGCTGAGAATAAAGTACTCAGTATCTGAGCCTCTATGAATTAAACACTTTTTTTCCGAGCCCTGCCTCACCCTCTACCATGTTTATTTTTCTTTGTGGAGTCAGCATAAAGTTTCTGCTAATAAACATAATTTTTAAAATCTAGTTCTCTGCATTTTAATACAAGTGAAATTTTATAAAATACATTATATTCAGGTATATCTATTACTTATTGTGTGCAATGCTAATGTAGCACTTTTGGCAACATATGAAAACCTGCAAAGGTTAAATTGGATTCTACATTTCATATCAGCAGGTTAGAACTATTACTACCAAGTATTCTCAAGGGAGATGGACAAAAAACACACACTGGAGAATAAAGCCTTCACCTACAACTGCAAGGGACACTGCTCAATCCCATTCACCTGCCAACCATGTGTTGTTTTTTTGTTTGGTTGGTTGTTTTTTGTTTGGTTTTTTTTTTAGCAATTGCCCATTTGAGTTTTTCCTTTTGCCAAAATTCACTAATTGTCTTCAAGTACTTTTTTCCACCACTGTAAGATACATTGACATTTCAGACTAATAATAAAACCTTCATGCATCTGGCTGAAAGTGATTGCAGGTATATGTGGCTGACAGGGGAATCTCCACTTCCAGAACACAGAGAAATCCACTCTCCACTTATCAACATATTTTTCTGCCTGCAGTCAGCACTTAAGAGCTGCAAAGCCAGAAAGTAATTGGAGGCCTCTACTTAGTGTTAAGAGTAATGATTTCTCAATGGATAATCATTTCAGGTCCATGAGGGTGTGCTCCAGAGCCAGGCTGAGTAGTTGGAAACAAAAAATAACCACTCTCAAGCCTCCTCCCAGCACTCTTATCTGTGTGCTATCATTGTGGCTTACAAAGCAGAATAGAACAGGAAAACAGGAATATTTAATGCAAAACATTACTAATGCAATACTTAAAAAAGCAAAAACTCACTATGTTTAACAGAAAGTACTCTGCAGGCTTATAGGGAAGTGTAGGCAGAAATAAAAAAATTGAAAGTTGTGTGCAAGACTGTCTGGACAACTAAGTCCAGTGCATTAGTCTAGCAAAAATGCTAAAGTAGTATTAGTATAGAAATTTCAGTGGTTAAGGTCAGTTTACAGTGGGACAGAAGCAGTATGATCTTTTCCTAAATTTTCACAGCCCATCCACCTTACAGGTTCCCAGAGCTTAACACCAATTCACAAGGAATCGCCAGCCAGCTGAAGGAGGTGATTGTCCTGCTCTGCTCTGCACTGCTGCAGCCTCACCTTGAGGGCTGTGTGAATTTGGCTGCCACAATAAAAGAAGGATATAAAGCTACTAGAAAGCATCCAAAGGAGGGCAATGAAGATGGTGAAGGGCCTGGAGGGGAAGCCGTATGAGGAGCGGCTGAGGGCACTTGGTCTGTTCAGCCTGGAGAAGAGGAGACTGAAGGGAGACCTCATTGCAATTAAAACTTCCTTGTGAGGGGAAGAGGAGAGGAAAGCACCGATCTTTTCTCTGTGGTGACCAGTGGCAGGACCTGAGGGAATGGTCTGAAGTTATGGCAGGGAACGTTTATCGAGTGCTAGAAAAAGGTTCTTACCCAGAGGGCGGTTGGACACTGGAAAAGGCTCACCAGGAAAGTGGTCACAGCACCAAGCCTGACGGAGTTTAAGAAGTGTTTGGACATTGCTCTCAGCTACATGGTGTGATTCTTGAGTCTGTCCTGGGCAGGACCAGGAGCTGGACTCTGATGGAAAAAATTCTTTACTGTGAGGGTGATGAGGCAGTGGAACAAGTTGCCCAGAGAAGTTGTGGATGCCCCATCCCTGGAAATGTTCAAGGCCAGGCTGGATGGAGCTCTCAGAAACCCCATCTAGTGAAAAGTGTCCACGTCCACAGTAGGAGGGGTGAAACTAGATGATCTTTAAGGTCTCTTCCAATCCTGGCCATTTTATGGTTCTGTGAATCCCTGTGTGTCTCTTCCAACTCAGGATATTCTATGATCTATGAATCATTTAGTTCAAATATTACACATACCACGGAACATGTGCACTGAAGCTAATCCAAAAACTTTTTTTAAAAATGACACAAAAGGCAGCACACATGCTCGTACTTGAAAGATGTGTTGTAAAATTAGAGGTGAAAATTATGTATCCCCACTTTCCCTTTTTTTCTAATACATCAACCAAGTATCTATAAATATGCAACACTAATCAACATACAATTCAGAACCATTTAGAAGTAGCTCAGGATCCTTTCAAATGTCTGATACCTTGCTCTTTAGGCAGTCTGAAGAGTGAAACATGCACATATTAACAATTTTCAGTATAAAAAGCAAGTTGCTGAAAAACAATCTTTCAATATTTATATTTTTCACTATCATGCCACAAAAGACTAAAAAAATGCACATACATCTGCAGTAAAATAGGAGTATGCAAAAAATACTGACAGAATTATATTAACCCTTGTTTAGAGAGCACAAAAGACCCCAAGATACATTTCAATCTTATTTATATAGCAGAATATATGTTAAAAAAAAACCCCAAACAAACACCAAAAAACAGTCATGCTCATTTGAGCTCCCTGTATTGGATGAATTTCACAGCTATGCAATTTTTTCAACTATGAGGCTTGAACCCCAGTTCTTACCTAGGTCACTGGAAATATATAAATGTGTGATCTATATGTACAACTGTGCATATAGATATTCACAATCAACATCAGTTCAGGTTTTACATCCATAATGCAAAACTGCAGAAACAGGCATGAGAATGCACAAATATAGCTTATCTGAATGTTTACAGAATGCTAATAGACACTGTTACACTGGGGTCTAATTGTTTGTCCCTTTTGTTTAATAACAGAGAGCAAAGCTTCATGCCCCACTTAATCCAGCCTCACTGTGGGTTACTCCCTGCAGTGACCATCCACAACAACTTCCCCAGCATCAGGTGTAGCATATAGGTGGTCAGCCCCATCAGACTGCTAGATCCACAGGAAAACTAATCATGTTTTCTTTTGGATTGTCTGTGGGTCCAGCTCAGTTTGTGCCACCCTCTCTGTACCAGAAGCACAGCTGCAGACTCAAGCAGCAAGAGGAACACCACCATGGAAAATTATATCCCCAGCAAAAATGAACCAAACAGCAGACTAAACGTGGACACAGGAATATGTGGTAGTAAATCACATGAATGCAAGATCAACGGCAATGATGTGCTAATGCACACTGTGCTCATAATGTTATCCACTGAAATGCTATTCATAAAAACATGCAGTAGAACAACGTTATCCACTGTGCCTCAGGACCACACACACACCCTTTCCTTTCTGAAATTAACTGTAAACCACATTATTCAGGTAATACTAGTGGACTTAATTCTCCCATGAGGGCCTAACTTGATCCAGCTTTTACCCTGCTTATGCCTTACTTCCAAAACTTGTAACAGGTTTTTTAGCATATGTACCTAAAACATACGTTGTGAACTGTTAGTATCAATAAGCTAGAACAAAATACCACATTATCTTCAACCCCTGACTATCTGGATTTAAGCTAGTATACTCATGGGAGAGACTTTATGGAATAATCAATAAAGGAGTAAAAAAGACAGCACAGCATCACCTCTAGAGAAGGGTACCGAGGGCACGCAGCAATTTAAAAGCCATGCCAATAATGAGAAAGGAAAAAACTGAAGCGGAAAGGGAAAACCAAAATACATCCTCTCAACAGAGCTCCCAGTGGAGAAGACAAATCCACAAAGTACAACTTTTGGCATCCAGCTGAGTTGCAGTAACAGGCTCTCTCTAGGCACTCAGTGCTCTGCATCAGATAGCTACAGAACAAACTAACTGTTCAAAAGAGTTCAAGATAGACCCAGTGAAAAGGAACCAACTAGAACGTATCTGTACTACAGTCAGCTACTGGCCTGTTCTGCTGCAGGAATAACCAGCATATCCTATTACTGACAGGCAGGTTATCCCTTAAGAGCAGACAGGCCTAACTTCTCTTAACAAAGTGCATAGGAACTCTTAAGCTTACTTTCTTGCACATCACATTATTCTTATCAGAGCTTTTCTCAGCTCCAACCTCTGCCCACTATGAAGGCACTAACAAAGTGCACACAAGACCACAATGCTGCTACTGCCCTACACCTCAAAAAACGAAAGGTCAGGAAATGACACCCACACAAAACAGATCTGTGAAATGACAGAGCAGCTTATAAAATTATTCTGATTACAGAAATACAGAAGGATGGTTATAGTCATCAAAGACTTTTAAACATAGAGAGGATCACACTGAAATGAAATAACTGGCTTCAAAAATGTTAGATTTGTTAACACATACTGCAGTGACCTTAGTTTGTTTTGTACTTGCAGAGTTGAAAAAAGGAAGGTCATGACGAGCAGTTAGAATCTAACAGCACACAGGCATGGGAGTGCTGCATTGGGGGCCTCATCCTTACTCCAATTAAATCGTGATACAGCAACATCGATTTTAATGGGCTCAGGGTGGGATCTCTGTAGGAGTTTCTGTCACCATTGACCCACATCAGAACTCTGCTTTGCTTGAAGTGAAAAGCTGATGTCCACTAATCCCAGAAGCCCTCCTCACCACAGTAACGCATTTTTCAGGAACATTTTCTGTGTAAATATATCTATTGTTCAAGCTGTACTTCTCTTCAGAGTCTTTAAAAAGAAAAAAAAATCCTGTAATGTAGAATGATAATTTCCTTGTGATTTTTAAAAAAAAAAAATTAAAGTCTTACATTTTGAAAATATTCTGAAGGACTTAAACTTACATCATAAATTATTAAAGGAAACCCCCATTTTAAAAATAAACACAAAACCCAAACTGCAGTCTATGTATACTTCAACATAACTTCTCCATGGTTGAGCTTTCAATGCATGCAACATCTACACAAGAGAGGTGAGTTGGAAAAAAACCCACTAGATTTACTTCACTGGTTTTGGCCATATGCTTAAACAATCATTAACAATTTTTGTCATTTCAAGATCTAAACTCCTGAGTAGGTAAAATGGAAATATCCACTACTCAAATGTAATCATCACTCAAGTACGGATTTAACAAACTGTATTTCAATGATTTGAGGTCCCAGTACAATGAACAAACAAAATGAAATTATTAACGGAGTTTTTCACAGTTATTTGTTAATTAATCATTGTATTCAGAGATGAAAACTAGTGCCACAGGACATTACCAGAATACTATATCTGATGCATATGCATAGTTTTTTTTCATAGATTCCTTGTGGCAGTGCTACCTTTTCAAATCCTGCTCATGTTTCATATCACTGCACACCAATGCACAACCACAATTGTGCTATTCTTTGTACATACTAAGGGACATAGATAAAGTCTATACAGTAATCTTCTGGTATTTTTTAATATTACAAATTGTAGACGGAAAAACCCCACTGTGATCATTGAACCATGTCATGATCCTTCCTAGGAAATCTCTACAGAGATAAAGATAACACAAACTAACCTTTAGAAATCAGATGAGGGACACAGCTATCATAACAGTGGTAGCTGAGTTCAAATGCTCAGTCTAGAGGGAAAAGGAATATATCATACTCCACAAATAATTTTTTATTTCTTTATTTATTTAATCCAAGTGGAAATGGTCTTTCAAGCCTCCACTTGAAAGCTGAAAAAAACCAAGATAAATATTCCCAATGGCTTCAGTAGACTTTGCATTTTCTGATTTTTTTAAAACTCTAAATCAAAAGATACTTGCGAGATCTCCATTTAAATTAACAGATCACTGCTGTACTAATGTACTACAAGTTCCATCATTGTCAACAGAGCAGTCTATGAGCGATTTGTAATTAAACATCTTTATGCTGGAGACTAGCAGCTTGCAGCAGAAGCATAGGATTCTGCCTTCTACATACTTTCAGATACCTGATGACACATCAGCATGTGTGGAAGCTCTGCCTGACTGCTTTTTTAAGCAAAAAGTGAAATGGAAAAAGCAGCGAATTGATTCTGATTTTCAAAGAATAAGTCTTCTCTCCAAAAGCTGATACCTGAGAAATGGAACATCCACAGAAAGAACATAAATTTGGCAATCTGAGACATATTTATATGGAATGACCAGAAGAGGGTTATTAAGCAACCACATAAATGTGTTTGGAGTACATTCACAGACACCCAGAATGAGCACATCGGTAAACATAAATTGTTGCATCTCTACTACTTAATTCTGAGTTGTGTTGTGTATGTGCACGCAATGAAGGCAGTCACAGAAAACATGACATGAGAAATAGGATGCAAGTAGTGAAAACTTACTTGGCATAAAATGCCAGGAAAAATAGAGGTCCTGTAAATATGCAAACGTGTCTAATCAGTATAATCTGATTTTTTTAATATGTATTACCATGCATTAGAAATGCTTAACCTTGTCTTAATTATGATTATATTGACTGTCTCTGATTTAAATTTAAAAGCTACACAAAAACCTTAACCTTTTACTTTTATTAATATGGAAATTTAGCATATAGAGGTGAAGGATTTTTTTATGCATGCCCATCAGCATATTTATAGGTTCCTAAATATAAGCAGCTTGACGGGTTTTCTTCATAGCATCAACAAATTCTTCTGTCAGCAGCAAGAATTCAGTACTTAAAAAAAATAAATTACTAAAAGATATCTAAATTTGGAGTTGGAAATCACTGTCACGTTGAAAAATTGCATTATTCTATTTAGAAGCATTCATTTGAATAAAGTTTCCAATTTGCTAACTGAAATGCTTCCCCTCTGCAATCTTCTTCTAGTAAAGAATATAGATAGACCATGACTAAAATGTTGAGTGACACATGAGTGACTGTACCTAAAGAAACTCTTTTTAGAGAATGAAAGGAGATTCCTTTCTTGAATAAAAAAGTAGCATTTTCATAGAGCATGGAAGCTACTACAAGTTTTAAGAACTGTTGTCAAGATGAGCATCTGTTTATATAGCACATGTGAATGCCTTCAGCAGAAAGACTGAAAAACCCATCTCAAATTATACACATGCAATGTCTTTTGACTAAGCATTTCTATTTTTCTTCTGTCCTCTTTCCTGAAAGGATGACACCGTGGGGTTGAAAGAAGTCAAAGTGACTTATGTAATGGAGACATACTGTTGAAAAAATTGTTATACTTCTTTTCTTCATTTTTTCATAATGTCTTCCTTGCACATCCATAAAGGAGCATATGGGTGTCTCCCAGTGCTCCTCAGCATTTATTAATACATAAACAATGTATTTAAGATCTGAGTAATGATTTGAGAAGTGCTGAAACAAAGCACGAAAAAAATTTCATCTCATTTTACTGCGATGCTGAAGAGGCCTCTTGGCTATCTGAGGCACTCCGCACATTATTAAATTTGAGGATGTTTTGTCAATACAATTTGCTGATAACATACAGGCAGCAGATATCTCATGAAAGGACTTATGTTTTAAACCAATTTAACTAATATTGCTCTATGAGTATTGCAAATAATGAAATTTTCAGTGGTGCAAATGCATTGGGGTTTTTTTTTCCCCTCAGGTTAGGCAAGAAACCAAAGTCCTAGAGGAAGACGTCCTTCTGTCTCATAGACTTTGGTGGAGCTGTGTCAATTCATGCAGTCTAATGATGTATTTTATTCACTGCCTTTTTCTGTTTTGCTTTGGTTTTGTTGTTTGTTTTTTGTTTGGGGTTTTTTTTTCCCCCTCCTATGGTGAGAGGTTCCCAGGTAAAAAATTGCTTTTAACCTCAAATTATAGTTTTGGGGTAGAGCTTATCTCTTCTGCCAAACTTTTCATCACATTGTTATAATGTTCTGTAAGGCAGCCAGATCCACACTGAGATGAAGATCAGACAACCCTCAGACAATTAAGCATTCTTTGAAATACCATTAAATAAATTAACTTAAATTGACTTTGGGATAACTATAGGACAAAAAAATCCACAAATTAATAGCAGGATAGTTTCAGGTATCACACTCTTTCTAGTTCTCCTGTTCACTCCTCATCAAAATAAAAGTAATTCCTAAGTAATTTCAGTGCCTTTATTAAAAACAAATAATAAAAAAAAATCTTCCATGTAATTTCTATGATCCCGAAAGAGAGCCTCACACAGTATAGCGCCAAAAGGACCACTGTTGTCATCTCACACTCCTGTCCATCGCCATCCTCAGGATTTGTTTGCAAACTGCATAATTCTAATGAAAGTGCCATTTATAATCCTGATTTTAAGTTCAAATCCATTTACTTTTTTAAAAATTAGCTTTCTCACTACAACTTCCTAGTGTTTTATGATGTATCAAACAGCCACAGAACACCTCAGCAAAGTACTAAAAAGCTTAGATGCAAGTAATCTCTATTTGCAGGTTAAAAATCACTATTTTGAGCAGCTATAGGTTATCACCATCCTCAGTTGAATTAAATGAAAAGCAGGTTGTGATCATCACTGATTTTTTGACATTTAATAAACCAGGTTAGGAGGTTCTCACTTGGGATTTAGTGGGTAGTAGCAGCCATTGACCACTGCCTAATATGATACATGACCATTTGAAGCACAGATTCTTACACTTTTAAGATTAATTTCTTCTAAATTGCCTGTTATTAGTAAACATTTTAGATTCAGAAGGCTACTTGCTGTGTCTTTTGTTGACTATTCTGGGTATCATGAGCATTAAGTTTTGTCAGGACAGAAAGCTCATTTACAAAGGAGCTGGGATGTGAAGAGAGTCAGCACGTCTCTGTGTCTTCTCCACAAACCAAGCTCCCATGAAACAGCCTTCTGGCTCCATAAGTGTTAAGAGCAAAAGGATGAAATGAATGTGTCTAGCCTCTGTAAGCTCTTTATCAGCTGCACTGACCTACTCACTGCTGAGCAGGTCAATGATGACTAGGTGAGGATGTAACAAAAATTAAATCATCATTCCCAAACCTTCCCCTCTCTCCAGAACTGCTGTCAAAGTGGTTTGCTAGTTAACAGGTATGAACCCCTCAACAAAAAGGTTTTGAAGATGTCAGTAAGAAAAATCAACATACAATAGCCATGAAATGGAACAGAAACAACATCAGGGTTAAAGAAAACTGGGGTTTGTTGGCACAATGTACAGCGCAGAGAACTAAGAGCTGATTAAGTAAATTAATCACTTATGCAACCAAGTGGAACTTTAACTATGGAGCAATAAAAACATCTCATATAAAGGGCAAAGGCATTCAGGATATCCACTAATTCAAAAGACTGTTAATCTTCAAACTTGATAGTTAGAATGAACCTCCCCTCTTTAAACCCTAGGGTTTAGTTATAGCTCATATGAACTGCTGAAATGAGAAAATGCAAGGCATGTATTAAATATCCCAGAGGCAGCAGTACTTAGTTCTCCAACAGCCATTCAGACTAGCTCTTTATACCTGAATGCTCCAGTGAACTCTTTGTGTTTGCTACACTAGATGGTATTTTTAGCATGACATCAACAACTATATATCATCCCTCTTTTTCTCTTCTTGAGTGGACTTTGATTTTCTTCACTCAATACAGATTCATCTGTAAACCTTCTTTAAAAAAAATGGTTTTCATTCTGCTCATGAAGCAAAACAAGGAAGTTTTAAAAGTGTGTACTTTTTATAAATTCCGAAGAGAAAATTTTTAAACAAACATAAAAAACCCCACAAGTTTATGTAGTAACTAAAAAAGCCTGAGGAGTTGCACTTCGGGTCAGAAAAGAAACCCCACAAATATTTATAGAGGAGACTATCACATCTGAGTTCAACAGAATGTTTAGTTACAAAAACAAGGGAGCAGCAAAGGTAGCTCTCTGAGATTCCAGTGAATGTTACGTGCACTTCTGTAAGGTAACTAATCTATGCTTCTTTTACAGTCAGAGAGCAACAGAAATGTAAAGGATGGAAATTATTAAAGTGATTTCCTATTTTATCAGTATCGGAGAAATTATACTCATTATTCATCTATACCTTTGATTCCTTTTACTCCCAATTGACTTAAAGGGAGTTAGATGAATAGCTCTAATTCAGATGTCTTTGTTGTAGAGATCAGCTCTGCTCTTTAGGCTTCATGAGACCTTGCCTTTCCAATCCAGCAATTAAATTCAGTTGCAATGTACAGCAACACACAGTAATATGGACATTTTTGTTTTATTTCAAAAGGAATTTGACATCTATGGGTCTCAGTGCAATTGTACTTCAAGGCCACCAACTTTATCAGCTCCCAGATCTGCTCAGGGCCCTGCACACCCAGAAACAAAGAGAGTAACCCTCAACTAGATAAAAGTGGTAAGAAGAAAAATAAAACCCACAATCTTTATATCAGGTGTTACCTAAAACTTCTTTGGAGTAAACAGAAGTTTTATATCTACTTTTAATAGTAGGTGATATATCTAGAGAGCATTAATGACCAGAGGTTCTTGTTTATAAACTGCAGATACAGAAATTTCTTAAATATTCTAATTCTCTTTGCACTAATTCTACTGAATTCTCAAATAAGTTCAACACATTTAGGCTTATGGATATTGATTGTTATTATTTATAATTAGTAAATAAATTTTGTTATTAATGCAACCAGTTTTCACAGCTGTTTTAGCAGCAAATCTAAGGACAGAGACAATTAAAAAAAATGCCCTAAAACTCTTTAAATAGGTAGTTGCTATTGTGTCTTATAGGAAAAAACCCAAACTGCAATTACTTAAATATAAAAATATAAAATCTCAAAAGAGCTCAAGAGTAGAGGGAGACAGTCCTATATAATTTCTTGCTTGAAGTCAACTCCAGCTCATAGAAATATCAGTGATACTTCTCTCATTACCTTCACAGCAGGTACAATGTCTCCTGTCATGCAAAAATTTCAGTACAAATAAATACTTATTGCCTAACAGAAGATAAAAATGTCTTATTGTCTAAATAAAGAATGGCACAGGCACCTAGATCTCACACAGTAGCTGATGAAGTTATACCTAAATTTTGAAAAAAAATGTATTCTCTCTCAGCTCACAATTTATCTTTTTTCTACCTCCCCCTCTCCATGTTTGTGACACACTAACACTATCTGACTTTTTGAAATTTTTTCTCTCATTTGAAAATGATGCCCAGGGTATAGAAGTACCCTGCAAAAGACAGGCATGCAGTTGACTTCCTGTTCCTCACATGAAGATTAATTGCGTGACTCCTCCTCCTTATTTCCTCAAGAGAAATGTTTGTGTTTCAGACTACCAAACACTCTTTTCAACAATATTTACCTATCCTTAATTTTTTTATGAAGATGGGATCCTACATGAATTCTTACATAGGTTATTTAAACTTCCTGGAAGCAGATCAAGTTCTTCCTCTTCATGTGTGATTTCATAGTAGACTTCCTTTCCCATGGACACTCTGGGAGATGAGAAAGTTATTTCTTTACTGTGTTGGGCAGGAGAAGCATCCCACAGAGTGCCAAGGAAAGCCTTTTCCTGCACCCACTTGAAGTTCACATAGCCAGGAAACACAAACTGTCCCATGGCATACCAGGGATCCTTTGAGTGTTCTCTTTCCAGCCCAGAAACATTCACAAACAACCTGCTGTTTGTTCCCAACACCAGCCCACAATATAACTGTTGTGGTATAAACCCAGCAGGCAACTAGGAAGCACACAGCCACTCGCTCACTCCCCACCCAGCCCTCTCTGGTAGGAAGGAAAATTGGAAATAAAACTCATGGTTGAGATAAGAACAGATTAATAATTGAAACAAAGTAAACTATAACAACAACAACAACAAATGACAGCAACAACAACAACAATAATAATAAATGTAATGAAAAGGAGAGAGAGAGGAAGAAAACCAAAGTAAAACAACTGCTGCACACTACAATTACTCACCACCCACTGACCAATGCTCAGCCTGTTCCCGAGCAGCAATTGGTCCCTTTCTGGCTAACTCCCCTCAGTTTATATACTGGGCATGACATTCTGTGGAATGGAATATCCCTTTGGCAAGTTACAGAGGCTGAGAACTTCACATTGCAGCCTTGGCAACATAAAAGCAAAAGAATCCAGGTCAGTAAAACAACATAGTTTAACCTAATTTTTTAAAACACCCTCAATCTTTTGTATGTCACTGAACAAGTTTCTTCATGACACATCACTGCTTTCCACCACAAAGCAGCCATTTTTGTAGGGTTCTCTTTGCCATCTAGAAAGAATAGTGGGGGTTTATTTCATTGATTTAGTATTTATTAACTCACAACAGCTTTCCCAAATAACTCTGATAGGAATACTTGCACGTTGTATTACTAGCTTACAGAAACTAAAAAGGGCCCAATGGAAAACAGGTGGCCCCAATTTTACTCACCACTCTGGGACATAACTAAAACACAAGAGAAAAACAATGCAAAATTAAGAAAAGCAGATACAAATTCTTCCAAGTTTACTCTCTTTGCTAGTGTAAAATCTAAAGCAATGATACTACATATATGAACCTAATTCTTTCCTCATTTTCTGTGTACAGACTGGCAGATTAAATATTTTTTTTCAAATTTTTAAAACCTACAGAATATGCTATACATTATTCAAGTGTTTTACATTATGAAAAAAACTACCGCATATTGGATTCTGGTTTATAGCATTATGGTTGTTTAGTCTGTACAGCTAATAGTTCTCTAATATTTCTCTCTCACTTAATAAAAAACTTAGTCCCAAAGATTTCCTTTTATTTTTAAACAGAACATTTCAAAATTGTACATGACATCTGAGCAAGAGCTATCCACAAAGTTTCACTTCATTTTACTGTTCATAATATCCATTTTTCTAGTTGTTTTACATTCATATGCATTTAATGACATTTTTCCCAGAAATGTGCAGTACTTATAATACTCTCCATAAGAAAGCTTCCTCCCTATACCAAAGCTGACAATAAAAGCAGAAGTATGACATTAAAAAATTCGAATAGGTTCCAGCTCATGGAGGCCAAATCCAAGAGCAAAATCTGTGGCTCAGTTTTTATTCACTACTATTTGGAATCTATATTAGTGCAGATTTTTTCCCCTCTTACATCTTTTGATTGTTGAGAATCTTGCTTCCCACTGTTTCAGACAATGGAGGCTTAGAGAGCAGAAACAGTTTCAAGGGCTGGTGCACATTTAACTACCACTTTTCAGCCCTAAAAGCACACACTGGCTTTTCTCTTCATTTGGACAAAAAGACAAGGAGGCTAATTGAAAACTCTTATCTTGGCCCATTTTTCTGCTTTATCTCAGTTAAGTACAAAATACCGTTAAATGCAGGAATCACTTCATAAAATTCTGGTCTCTGAATACAGTTAGACTTAATGGCAATTCTTTGATCTGGCTTTCGACATTTATCACTCCAGTTAAAAATGAACCTTTTAATTTGGCACACAATGAATCTTTAACTGCAGTTATATTTTAAAATCTGAGCATTAACGTAACTTCATTCGTAACTACACAGAATTATTACTGCCTTCCTTTAGACTCCTCCTATAACAGTTCAGAAACTGTATGTTTTGGGGTGCAGAGTGACTCATTTTTCCTTCAAATTCCTAGTGAA
Organism: Sakesphorus luctuosus; assembly: GCA_013396695.1. Lineage (NCBI taxonomy): Eukaryota > Metazoa > Chordata > Aves > Passeriformes > Thamnophilidae > Sakesphorus > Sakesphorus luctuosus. Next base: position 395,999 of record VWZD01008491.1, read on the forward strand.
TTGTCTATGGTTTGCAAGATTTTATTTCTGAAATGAAATCCATATTCTTTTTTTTTTCCTTGTGACAGTTTGATACTTTCATATGTCATTTTTCTCCCATTGTGTTCCTACTAATCTGATTCTATCTTGCAGGGATGTGAGATGAATCTATTTAGAATTCAAACTAGTCGTGTAGGTCAAGATCACTAGTAAATTCAACAAGGAAAACCGGAGGCAGACTCTTCTTCCCTTGCCAACATTAAGTATTTCAAAGGATATGCATGTGTGGGAAGAAAAACATGCAGTAACTGCAATTCCTATTTTCAGTGATAACATATTTCAGCTTTTTCTTCTCAATTGACAAATTTTTATATTTTTTTTTTGGTAAATGAAAGTGAAATCGCTGATCCCTCATGTACAAAACTATAATGATTTTGTTTTGAGCAGATTTTTTCTCTATATAAGAAAATTATTATATGTTTTGTTCAAAGTACTGCTGTATTTATTCTTGGCCAATTTTACTTTTTTGTTGTTGTTGTTCTAGTTGATACCTTGGCATGCTTAGGTAATCCTACTGGAATCAAAGGAATAAGACCTTGTGCAACATCAGTGCAGCAGGACATTTACTGAAATATAATTCTCCTACTGACAGACCTCTCTGTGCTCAGGGCAATGACCCTGATGGGTGTTCCAATCTTTGCTGTAGTTAAGGACTGAAATCTTCTTGTATCTACTTGTACTGCTGCAGCCCAAGAGCATTACATACCTACTCCTGCTGGACTGTGAGCTTGTCTTTGGATGCCATGAAGCACATATCATATGAGAATTTCACAAGTGTTAATAAAGTGTGATTGAAGCCTCCTTGCACATTGTTAAAACTTTCCTTGATAGGTGATTGGAAACAAAGTTGGCTTGTATAAAAATACGCAGTACGACTCAAAGGTTGTATTTGACAATAAAAGTAAATTCATTTAGGGACTACATGTCACTTAAGACCTAATGCCAGAGAACTAAAGAACCCTTATGACAGGAAATTCTTAAGGAAACTTAGGGACACACACCTGTAGATAGATAGATAGATAGATAGATAGATAGATAGATAGATAGATATAGATAATATACTACACATTATTATGAGAATTCTAGAAGCAAGTTTTTAATATAAAAGACGTAGGGTGTATGAGATCATAGCTGAAAACAATCACCCAATGCCAAGATATTTTTAGGGTACTGACTAAGTCGCAACTTGAAAAGAACACCTTAAAATACTTTTTTTATCTTGTAAACAGAACTTTATGCCACAAAATGGGGCAAAAAGATTTTCCTGCATTTTTACACAGCTGTGCTGCTTTTATTCTCATGTGTTTACATGTATGCATACAAAGTAGTAAAGAGAAATATATTCAGCATTCAAAGTGTGAGTTTGGGCACTAGAAACTAGTTTCCTTTTCGGGAAGTCACAATGAGCGACTCAATTCCCAGTACAAAATTGCACTTCTCCCCCCCAGCACTTATGGGGTTGGCTATATTACCTCCTTTTTCTAATCCCTAGTTCATTAATATCCTTTCTCGTATATATACTGTCATTCCTTCTAAGTCTCAGATTCTTCCCTTGTTTTCTCCTACATGCTAATATAGAAATGTCCTTGTCAGCTTTCCTCCTGTACCATTCCTCTCATTTGCACCTTAGTGCGTCATCTTACTCTTCTTGTAGATGAACAAGGAATGTTCTCTTTTCACTTGGGGCATCTCAAAACTCTGGGGTGAAGTCTTCAACATTGAAGTCTGAGATTCTTATACTACCAAGTCATTCCAGATATTCTTTAAGTAAATAATAATAATAATAAAGATAGATCCTGACAAATAGTTCAAGAATGACAACCTCCTCGAGTTCCTGCTTGTCTCACTCAAGAGAGAATTCTCCTTAGCAAAGACATTTTATGTATGCATATAGGCTATAATGTTTTGAGTGACTCAAGGGGGGAGATATGCCATTTTGATATGGACCATCCCATTAACTGGATTTATACAAAAGTCCAAATTGAGAGTTTCCTGTACTATATTCTGAAAGTATGGGAGGGGGTGGGTGATAAATTAGGTGTATAGTTCAATGCTTCTCACAGAATATTTTTTGGGAAATAAAACTCAAACCCTAAAGAAAATGCCAAACAAACCCTGAGATAGAAGAAGTCACTGCAAAAAAAAAAAAATAATCTCTACTCTTACATTTAGCTTTCCAAAGACTTTTAAATAAAACAACATTAAGACAACAAACATCTGTAAAAACAAATTTCATTTTAACAGAAGTAGCTTTAATACAAGATAAATAATCTTCTGAATACTCCTCAAAAAACCCAACCAACCAAAAATCAAAAATTAAACTGCTTTGCAAAACAACAATCTCTATCTCCTTTAATATCTACTACAAGAGATCAGTTTTCTATTTCTGATTTTCCATAAATATCTGAACTCCCTCAAATCTAAGAGCATATTTAGCTATGCTTTGAGAATGAGAATTATTCAATAGTTTCCTTGTTGAATCACATAATCCTGTGCATCAATTATCTCCCCCGTCTTAGTTTCATCTCTTCTGTGTGGATTTACATTACAGCATTATCTCCCTTGACTGGTGTGAACAGTACACTGCTCCCCAACCATATTTCAAAATTTCATGCCCATTCTCCACTAAATTTTATGTTTTCAAGGTCCAACCTCTGTACCTCTGTTGAACAACTAATCCTATTGGACTGATAGGATTATACTACAGACTTTCTACTATGCTACAGTCACTACAGTTCTTCTCCAAAGCAGCAATAGAGGCAGTAAATGGAGCTTCCACGAGGTGCGTGTAGTTCTGTTTCACACTCCCAATAAGCCCTGCCAGGTCTGCAATTCATGTGTAGGTTTCTTTTTTCCCCTCATGAGTAAATCCCTAATTCCCTGTAATGGACTGGATTTCTCCCCCATTTAGCCAGTTTCTCCATAGTGGTTTATGGGTCCTAGAACTACAATTTAATATTTTCTGTACTAAACTATATTTAGCACCTGTGGGTTCTTGCAGCTGTAGTCATAGAATCCTTCCAAGTTTGCTCACACTATTACTGTTTTCCTGCACTGAAAGTATTTCAACTAATTCAGGAAAAAAACAATATTAAGAAGTTAATTTAGATGGAGAAGTAAATGTGATTACATCTTATAAATACAGAACAAGCACAGAGAAACAAATGACTTTTTGGAACTCTATAGCACAACCTGCTATATCCACAAATAGGTTGATATACTATACTGATAAATTGTAATTTTCATGGTGCCTGAAAGAACAGTTGAAGGACTTGAATCAAGATTTTTCAAGTGTAGTTTTATCTGTAGCGGAACAAAATACTATGCTGCTACTACAGTTATAGACTGGCAAAACCAAAATCTACACTCAAAGTTAGCAGAATTATAATAGGAAAAAAAA
>VWZD01008491.1:399488-421246 GCA_013396695.1 Sakesphorus luctuosus
CAAACAAACCCAAAACCCCCAGAGAATGGCATTTTATCCATACACATTTACAGAAATTGCTGGTTATTCCAGTAACCTCAAGCTATGCTCGAGGCAATATCCCAGGCAGTAGATAACAAAATACATTTGGGATTCCTACTGACACAAAAGATGTTCTTATAAGACAGGTTTTTGATTTGAGAAGTTAGAAGTATTTGATACAACAGCTCTGAATCTCATTCTGTAGCAAGACTGAGTCTGATCTGCTTATGAACTCCCATAAATCTCATTAAATTGCACCAATGAACAATTGTCAGATGATTTCCAGCACACTAGCAGTGGGAAAGGTAGCTATGATGTATCTTTTAAAAATCATTCTAATGTTTTTAAATGCTTTTGTTTTCTATTATATAGTTGTTGGCATAGGTATGATTAGATTTTACATGTAACTATGTAAACTTGGGGGTAAATAACCCGAGGTCACAACTGTTATTCTGTCAAGTATGATGGAAATAAACAAGCACATCCTAAGTCTAGTAGGTATGTCTCATTTCACACAGTGCTTATGATCAGGCTAGGAAATTTCAGAGACACTCTGCTTTTCCTCACATCCTGGAGAAATCTTACTTTTTCAGTCCAACTTGCTATCTTATGGTTGCAATGGGACAATGTCTTTTGGGAGAAGACACGATCCCTTTGCTTCTGTGAACTAATCAAAAAGTTTGAGTACAGGTGAAAAGAGGCAATACATGTAATTTGTCCTTTAGTTCCAATCCTTCAAGCACTATGCACGTGTCCTTTTATAACTTCAGAACTCAATGAACAGCATCATGCAGTGTTCCTAAAATATTAAGATTAGGGATGCATAACAAATACGCATTTGTCAGTTACATTAGTAAAGGTTTAGCCTTAAGAGGAAAGGAGTAGGCTGGGTGTCAGGAAAAAGAGAAAGGGCAAATACATTCCAAAGAAACCGAAACATCCTGGGGTCTGTACCAACAGGACATTATTCCTGAAAACTCGTGAAGCCAATTCAACAGAGACATCCTCATTCACAGGACTCAAAATAGTGGCAGACAGAGAACTGAAAACCATCAGAATAGAAAACAGATTAAATTATTGTGTAGGAATGGCAGACTTTTTTCCACATAGATTTTCAGCTTGGGCTACTTGAAGAACAGTGATGGCAATATTCAGTTCCCCAGCAAGAAAATACACTACCAGCCAATGCTACACCGAATATTACAGCATAGTGCTTGTATTCTTTGTATTAAGGAGATATCTACTACCAAGAAGGCATCAATGCTCAGATGGCATGCCTCAGCCTTTATCATCTATATAGCATACTTAATAAATCAACTGAAAAGATTTAGCATAATAGCTGCTGAGAAGAGTCATTGGTTTAACACAACAGAGCAAGTAAGAGTATTTAGATCACTTATTTACAAAGATAGATCAAATTAAATGGTATAAATAACCATGGGATATGATTTCTCCTGTTCACCAGCTTGCTCAAGCTAATAATGACTGATTTACTCTGAAATGCTAATCAAATACAAATGATTTCTCCAATGTGAGCAAAGGAACCAGCATGATAAAAGGAAGCACATATTAGGGACAATCTAGGTATACAGACCATCAGGTTGTTTTAGTATTAATCACATTCTATATAAGACAAACCACCACAGCACAACTTAGAGGTAATGTGTTCCTCAGTGGTTTAACCTGAAGCAGAAGCTTACTATTAGTTAGGCTTTTTCCTTATTCCAGGATTTTTTAAATCATCAGGTAGCTGCTTTAGTGGACATCTGATGATGTTACGTCTTGGTTGGAGCAATGTTTGTTCTTTTCCTAGATAGTTGTGCACATTACAATATGCAGCCACACTATTGCATTTTAGAGGTCATTGGTTTAGCACCAAAAAGGTCACAAAAAGCAACCACAATGACTGTGATCCTTCTCTGAATCCCTAAGCACTCAACTAGTTTGACTTGGGAGGTAAAGGAAAGCGATTGGAAGGTTTTACTCAGTAGAAGGTTTCCAAGCAACCTTGCACAGTTGAGCAGCCTCAAGCAATGGGAACAATGGCTATCTTTGGCAAGGATCCATTAAAGTGAAGCCTGCAGCAACATCATTGTATTCCCACCACCAGTGGCTCTAAATACAGGCTACATTAAATAGGATAAGAAATAAAATAAAAACAAACCCGAAATGGAGTGGGCAGATTGACTAATTTTTGGCATTGCTTTAACTCCAATTCATGCAGAATATAGTAAAAGCATTAAACCTCATTGCTCAGAGCACTAAACTTTGTATTATGATATTTCTAATACCTTTGGTGTTCGAGTCTAGGCACAGTTAAGACATTCAGCAAAGATAACAAGGTTCTGCGAGACTGCCAGTCACTCACAACATGTAGCCAGTTCAACCTTAAAGCTATAATTTAGATCCTTCCTGGCATACTTTAAGGTAGGTCAAGTTTGGTCTTTTTCACATTCTTATCTCAAGCTTACAGAGGATTTTCTTAAAATCTAAGAATTCCAGCCCACACATTGGAGTGAATTGATGGTGGTTCTGAGGAAACACAACTTGGACGCCAGACAGCTACTTGGTGGTTTTAGACTGCAAATTGCTAGGTAGAAAAACTAAGGATATGGTAAAATATTTTTAAAAATTATTTCTTACAGCCATATTTTTAATTAAGCTGCTAAAAAAGCATTTCCTTTTGAACACTGCATCCAAATGATTTATGTTATGTAGGGCAACCAGATATGAAATCCTCCAATTTTATGCCATTAGCATTTATGATCCATTTGCATAAGCCTTAAAGCTTGTCTCTTTCTTTTCAAAAAGAAGCCTGATGTTTTAATTAAAATGTTTGTAAAGGAAATTCAGTATGTACAGAAATAATTTAGAGGAGTTCATTAAATAAATTAATCTGACTGGACTTCCTTTGAACTCTCACAGCTTCTGTGCAACTGATTTTCTTTTCAGCAAATAGGCAACAACAATTAAGGATTTTTTGACCTTTGCAGAAACACAGAGTCTTGTAATACCAAACAAATAACTGAAAATTCACAGTATGTTTCGAACTACCATGAGTTACATTTTTGGCATTAAACAAGATAATTTATTTCCTACAATATCAATGAAATTCAATTTCACAAATAAATTATCAAATATAATTCCTGTTTTCAGACGATATTTTTGTGATACATCTTACCAGAGCACTATAATACCTTGGAAGGAAAAGTTGTGAAAGGTAGAGATTGCAAAACTATCACAGATTCTCCTATGAAAATAAAGTACTGGACTGATTGGATCAGAGAAGGAACAAATTATTCAGTTACTGTGCAGTAAAAATAATCTATAGATAAGCAAGGCCAATTTAAAAGCCGTACTTGAAGCATTGTTCTTGTACCAGTAGAGGTGTTGAGCAGTGCAATTTAACATTCATTCAGCCAAAACAAATAAATTAAGATGTGTAATGCTGAATACTTACACCTGTTGCCATACCATTCTTTGAAAGTTCAATATTCAATTTTCAAAAATTCAGGAATGGGAAAAAAAAATCAAGTAATTTTAGCAGCTGTTTTATTTTAATAAAATCCAAATAATAACTCATCAATTTTGTTTTACATCTTTAGAACTATATTGAGTAATAAAGAGTAGAATTTCCAATTAAGTTTCCCATTATGCAAACAAGTTTGCCTTGTATAACAAATGTAATATAGCAAAGTTTTTCCATTACTCCAAAAAAGGTAGAATATCTTTCTCTACCTTTCTATTATCCTATTACAGCAGATGGTGATGATGCCTAATCAGATTTAAGAGTCTCATTCAGATCAATTTCTGTATTTTTTTACCATCATTTAGCCATTTGAATTGTTTGCAAACTCTCTTTAATATACAGAAAAGACTTTTGCATCAAGCTGTGCTCATTCAGTCACATACAGAAAAGCCTTACACGACCTGAAGTTATTGCACAGCCAGTTGTTAAGTTCTTGTACTAGGAAACTTAACTTGCATAAGATTGTACATGTACTGAATCTTTAGTCTAAACTTAGGATACGGGGCATTTTTAGGGTCTTCCGCCAGTGTAAATGGTTATTGCACAGTTGGATTTTTTTTCCCCCTGCTTTGAGCTCTTACCATCTAATCAGTCCAGAACCCAGATTAGGACTGTCATGTCGCATTAGGAGTTTACAGTGAGTGCTCACTAGAGTGCCTTTAATCCTCCAAGGTTTACTCAAATGTCACAACCATCTGGAGGAAAAAGAGACTCCTTGCTGGGTCCCACTGGCCACAAATTATTTGTAAGGGGTGAAAAAAACACAATAGAAAGCAAAATGCTAAATATTTCCTCTCCTTCCACTCAAACACACCTATAGAACTACTTTTGATATAATGAACAAAGTCAGGAATAATTTCACAACTTCACTCTAACTACTAAAACTCATTAGATGTGTAAGGTCATTTTGTTATCACAGGCCCAGAAGAGCAAATAAAATATAAACAGAATACTCGATGAGAACTCATCCTACGAGTTTGTAATTATTTTTGCAATATATAGATATCTTGTTTGGATTAGAGATCCATTATATCACATTGGTTGTCAAACACACTACTTACAGTCTCTGTTTGGAAGAAGTTATAGATTCTTTACTTGATGTTTTATTCCTTTGTAACTCAGTGATACTCATAAAATCACTGCAATAAACTTAAAGTGACATAAATATATGTTAAGTAACTCATATGTTAGGCAACTCGTCTTCATCAAATTAAATTAATATAATGGCAGCTTTACCACAGCTTTTATTAGAAAGTAGAAATCTGGCAAAGAAAAAAAATATGGAATTATAGCTTTGCTCATAGCTCTTTAGAGCAGGTGAGGAGGGAGTTGTATACCCAATGCAAGCTCATGCTGTTTATAAGAAGGAAGTCTGCATCTTGTTTTCATTTTTAGAAGATTCATTCCTAAACCTCTTCTCCAAGGAAAGACACTTCCTAATCTGGCATGCACAAGATTAGGAAGGCAGCTGCATTCCATTCTTTGAATAACTACACCTGCAGCTGTATTTACTTTCTATGCACCACCTAGAAGTGCTTACCTGTGTTTACTCTTAGTCTTCCATTTTAAAAATTAAGAAAAATAAGGAATGAAATAGGTATTGTAGGCACTTTTGCTCCACATCTGCTATACTTGTCAAAATGTGTGGCATTCCTGTCGTTACTTTCTGCTTCTTTTCTGCAAAGTATTTCACAATTAAAAAGTTAAGGGAGTGTGAAAACATATAACAGAAGTGGGGAGCTTTCCATGGCCATCATCAGAACTGGAAGAGCTTTATTCCAGCTAACAAGGCACGGTCCAGATTTTGTCTGATCAGCCTAGTAAGGTCCTTTAAAAAAATTAAATTCAGAAGTAAACATTTTATTGCTTGCATAGTCTATATCAACAGCATCTTTGACCATTGATTTTCTGTAAGCTCACTTTCATGTTTGCTCATTTAGATGCCATGGTATTGTTTTATCTCCAGAACTGACTAGCTAAATATTAGAGTTGATTATACAAGGTGTCACTGAATGTCTTGCAATTGCAATGGAGTGCCCTATATTAATATAGCTATTTAGCAAACATTCAGCCAAGTTGTATACCTATTTGCAATACATTGATTTAGTCATCTAGGCTTTTATTCTCTTTAGTGTAATCCTTGATCTCCAGTATTTGCATTTATAAGCTTGTAATACCACAGTGAAAGTTAGAGGAAAAAAAATTCTTATTTCAGAAATACTGACAACTAAGTCTTACCAATTCTGAATCTGTTTTAGCTTTGCAAGACGTAGGCACTACTTGAAATTAATTCCCGATGCTTCATGATGAACAGTCCTTATGTGCTGTGTAGGGCAGAAAGCACTCTTCCTTTTCTTACAGATACATGACATGCTTAGTACTCATTATAAAAGAAAACATGACATTTTCATTTTTGTCCATACTCTATTACTTTATTTACTCATAAGGAAGTACTTACCTTCAGAACTGAATTTGAATTAATCATTAAAGCCAAAAACTGTTTTGTTATAAGAAACATAAAAATGTCAGCTGAATTCAAAACACAGGAAAAACAAGGCTAATGTTTTCAATGCTTTGCTTTGAACTGAATATGGGAAGACAACAATTCCATCCTCAGATCCTTCAAAATAAATAGAACAGAGGTTTACATTGAGTTTTAAATCCTCTCTTGTAAAAGTCAGTTTTATTTATATTCCTTATTCTTTTCCCAGAAGAGAATTGCAATCTTCACTCCCTTACCTTATATCCTCCTACAAAATGTCAGGCAGCCAAGTCAACCTGAGTAGTAAGACATGCTAAGTCATCACAATAATTGAAAAATCTGAAGCTTTACAAATGCATATAATGTATTTTATGAAAACTGTTTATAAAAGAAAAATCAGTTTTTGTTGTGATAACTCTCCTGCTACCTGTGCTTTTGGCACCTGCGGGTGACATGGATTGACAGAGGCCACTCAAGGCCAGTCAGAAGTCAGAGTCAAATAATGAGAACCAGTTAAGACTTGCTCTCCTTTGCTCTCAAACAATTTACTTTCTAATATTGAGTAAGCACTGTAAATAGATAATGTGGCTCTCAGAATTCAATAAAGATATTAGATGTCATCAGCAAGTTTTTAAACAGCATTATGACACAGAAATCGTCAAAGCTTATCATTCATGGGAACAATTTACTTGAAGAACAATAAATTTTCTTCTTCTAGTTTGGCATTTTTGTATAGCCCATATCTTTAGCCACCATAGCTACAACTCACTCTACATACTAGCAAAGTCACATGCTCTTTTTAAACCTTTACCTAGCACAGTTGTGACTATCTACAGGAATGGTAAAAATGTCATCAGAGAAGAAATATGTATTAAACAACCCTTAATCCACTGAAAAAGTAAACACAACATGGGAAAAAAACCCAAACCAAACATTTCCTCCTACATTCTGAGCAGGAACCAGACAGGTTCAGCAGAGCAAGAGAAAAATGAGCTACAGCAATATATTTTTCAGATCCGTGAGCTGACACTAAGTACCAATCACTATGACACGCTAGTTCAGTCAAGCACCAAAAACTGGAAGGAAATTGATAGAGAACAAGCAAATAAAAATCTTACACAGTTATCATTCATAGATACCTCTGTTGTGCCAGCAGCAACACGGAGACCATTCATCAGGTATGAGCAGATGCTGTATCCTTTATGTTTTGTGGAAAAAATTAAAAGATACGAGCAATAGAAAAGCAATAGCCCAACATAATGATAGCTATTACTGTCATGTTCTCAAAGAGGCCGAAGAAGGTTCAGAAATTTCTTGACTTGGGTATGTCAACATAGAAAGTTAACAGTCTTTTCTCCAAAGTCAGTTGAGAGCGATATCACCATTAAGATGTGCTATAATCAAAACAGTGTGAATAGAAATTACAGGAAAAGTGATTTTTGAAGTTGGGCACCTTGCATATATAATAAAAACATTGATTACAGATATCTCAGTTTAAGCAAAGTCAGTATCTGCTTCATTGATGTTTTACCAGAACAATGTAAGGCTTTGGACTACCTCTGTGACAGAGTTCAGATGACAGTGATACCCCATCTCACAGACTTTTCGTCATTCATTCACGCACTGAGACCACAAACAGGCAATTAGGAAACAAAGATCCCATCCTACACCATGTTCCAGTAGTGATGCTCCAATACCAAATTACATTTTTGGCAGAAGGGTCACAGTAAAGGGTAAGGCTGTGTTTGCGCTCACTAAAAAGCAAATTACAAGAAACAGATATGTTTATTTTTCAAACGATAGATGACATTATGTTCTGCCTTAAAGTAAATTTAAAATTTCAAGATAGAGAGATGGGACTGTTGAAACACAGACTGACCTTGTCTGTAGAAATCAGAAAGGAACACTGCCAAGGAGCTATTAATACAATTCAGTAAGATTAAAAGCAAGCTTTTCAACAGATCTCTATTTGGAAATAACCCGTGATAATTAACAAAGTGGTAAGATGCTTTAATGCACAATTCATATTTAGGGCCTACACTTCTGAAGGTTTGTCCTACATGCTACACTGATAAAGAATGTGTATCCCCTAATGCACACCAGCAACAGGAAGGAGGATTACTGCTCACAAGCTCCATGACTCGAACAGAGAAAGACAAAGAAGTCAAGAAATTTAAAGAAAAAGACTTGTACTGCGTCCTTAAGAAACACTGTTGGGTGCAGGAAAAGGGGACTCAATTTGAAATGCTTTAGGAAGCTTTATAATATTTCCTTGAACAATTGTTTAGAAGGCATGCACTGTTCTTACCATATTTTATGCTAATATAATTTGACTTTTGAAATCTGTTCCAGGTACCAAATTTACCATCACGTTTCTACTGTAAAATTCTTGCATTTTTTAACTTCAGCAGTTGTTTTTTGAACTTATTTCCTTGATTTCTTAATTTTTTGAGAACTGTAATTATGATTAAAATTTTACTTCATAAACTGAAAGTAGTTGATCATGCATCCTAATGTTTAAGACAATTCATAAACAATGTTGAACTATATTTAAAAAAAAAAAACAACTTCATGTCAGAAATGTTCAAACATTTTGCTTAAAGTATCCTGTTATCTTTGGAAAAAAAAGAATTCCAGACATTTGTCTTTTGGTAATGCACATCTGATATAAAATATGTCTTAAATGTAATATTTTCACAAGAATGGCATAATTAGAAATTTTTATAAACCTCTTGAAAAGACACAGATCAACAATCATGTTTGCATCATGAATCCGACTCAGATCACTACAGCATGAATATTTTTAAGTCTGTTTAGTCACCATATATATCATATAACCTACCTGGCTTCTTCAGGTGTACAACAAAACACTCAATCATGTTAGGGCCAGTAATATGCCATACCCCCCTGCAGGTGACTAACCTTACATAAATAAGAAAGTATTTTAAATAAGAAAACAATATATCAGTGTGAGGATATTTCTACATGTCTATTAAAAGACAGCAAAGATGCAAAAAATTAGACAATTAAGGCAAAGGATAAGCATATTTATGGGGCTGTATAACGCAGAAATAAAACAAACAGAGTGGGCAAATATACCAACACACCAAGTATTATATACTGCAACCAACTCCCCAAAGAAAGCAATTTAGGATTCAACAATTCTTATATCTTTTCCATACCTACAATGAAAAATGGAAGTTACTAGCATAGACTTACTTTTTCTAAGAAAAAATGAAAATCTACTGAATGTCCTGTCACAACAGGTTCTAGAGGTATTTCCTATTTCCATTCCATTGATATGTATAACATATATATAATGTGTAAACTTGTACATGGATTTTTTTTTTAGAAGAAATGCTTACAAAACTGTGTTGGTTATTTGAATGAAAAGGGCCAAGAACATCAAGCAAAGATTCAAGGCTCCTTGTTCAGACACTGGAGGGATTTCACGTGGGGGCACTTGGGAGGGAAAAACACATTTTCTGCCAAATTTCTCTCAGAAAGAGTCAACTGCTCTTCACTAAGTGTTAGGCTGCATTGTCAGTCATCTCCACCTATTTAAACTGAACGTTGGGTGAGCAGTAAAGTGTTTATATAAGTTTTCTTTATTACTACAGTTTTTTAGTATAATCTAATTCATTATCACTTATATGTAAATTTTCATTTATCAAAGATTTCAAATGTAGGGAAGAAAAACCTTATGGTCCAGGTAAGAGTGTGATAGACTGACCCTGGCTGGATGCAAGGGGCCCATCAAAGCCACTCTATCACTCTGCTCCTCAACTGGACAGGGGAGAGAAAACACAATAGACTCATGGACTGAGGTAAGGGTAGGTGGAGATCACTCACCAATTGATTATGGGCAAAACAGACTCAACTTGGGGGAAATTAGCTTAATTTATTACCAATTGAATCAGTAAATATTGAGAAATCTAATCAAATCTTAAAATACCTTCCTCCCCCCACTCCCCTCTTCCCAGGCTGATTTTCACTCCCAAATTCTTGTTTCTTTTCTCCACCAGCAGCACAGGGGGACAGGGAATGGGGGCTGTGGTCAATTTATCACATGTTGACTCTGCTGCTGCTTTCCTCCTCAGAAGGAGGACTGTTTCCCCTGCTCCAGTATGGCCCCCCTCCCGTGGAGACAGTCCTTCATTAACTTCTCCAACAGAACTGCTCCAGTGGGGGTTCCTTCCATGGGGTGAAGTCCTTCAGGAACACAGTGCTCCAGTGTGGATCCCCCATGAGGTCTCGAGTCCTGCCAGCAAACCTAATCCAGCGTGTGTTTCTCTCTCCACGGGGTCACAGGTCCTGCCAGGAGCCCGCTCTAAGACCAGCTTCTCATGACGTCATTGATGGGCTTGGCCTTGGTCAGTGGCAGGTCTGTCTTGGAGCCANTGGCCTTGGCCAGTGGCAGGTCTGTCTTGGAGCCATCTGGTAATGGCTCTATCAGACACAGGGAAAGCTTCTGACAGGACAGAAGCCACTCCTGTAGCTCCCCCTGTGCTTCACTACCAAAACCTGGCCACCCAATCCCCATACAGACTGTCAAAACTTCCATCCAACAAACAATTCCAAATTATATTTATCCATCACCAGATCATCAGGAATTCTGATGCGCAATGTGATGCAAACAGAAGAAGGGGTGATTTATTTATCAGTTTTGAGCCCATGATAAGTTTATGAATTAGGGGAAATTTTTATACATATATATATATATATATATATATAAAGCTCTTTGCTTCTAAATGCAATTTGGCTCACTGAATTCATGTCTGTGAAAAGCTTCTTTGTAAAGTAGTGTGCATTCCATTTTTATATAATTTTTTTCTATCTTCTAGTAAAATAGAACTTTTGCAGAACAGACAAACCCTCTTCAAAAAGGAAAATACAAAAATGTACAGAGAAAATGAGTCTAACTTCATGAGAAGAAAGGACCTTTGCTTCTTCAGTTATGTTAAAAAATAAGTGAATCCTTATTCTTCTAAATTACCCCCACTGACTGTTAAATCATTGTGCCAGGGCTTTTCTTGATCTTAAACATTACTTTATTGCAACAACAAGAACAAGTAATGGATTCACTGATGTTACCTCCTTTCTGGAATCACTTCACAGGTGCTAAATTCCTTTCACATTTTGATTTCAGGAAACAGAGACCGACAGCACAGAGTGAACCAGCCAAGAGACACATTATGCTGGACTAAAATTAAGACAGCCCAGATGGGTAAACACTATCAACACAAAAGACTACAACAGGTACTCATAAATCATGCAACAGAAACCAAATATGAGTTGGAAAAGGGAGAAGGAACAGAATAATGACACAGTTGGTTTTGATTAAAATTGAAAAAAGGCTGAAAACCCTGGGTGTTCAACACATGGGCATAATTTCAGAAATCTATGTGACATCAGTTGCTATAAACCATAATGGTTGCCCAGGGAGTATCAGATTCTACTAGGAACTTCATTTTTATTTTTAGACTGTTACAATACAAAGAGTGTCCAATTTTTGCAACAACAATCAACAAACCTTTATTTTATGGCAGCATGGCAGAAAGAAACAATATGCCTTCCCTAAATATAATTACTAACCCTGTCAGGTTAATACAATCAGTAGTGTTCCGCTAGATTAAACTTTCAGCTGGATGAACACAACTCATTTTATCCACTTGCTATTCTGCTGAAGTTAATTCCTGTCTAAATAAAGAATGACAAATACTGAAACCATTCCTTATTTTTCAAACTCACACAAAGAATTGACAAAACTTAACTGAACAATGTTAAATCTTAAGGCAAATAATGGTAACATATTGTTTAGGGTAAGGGTGAGTTAAAGTCTTGAAAGCAGAAAAAAAGATAAAAGGTCATGAACTATAAAAAGACCAGTGATGAGTGTCATCCCCCCGGGTTCTATCTTGGAACCAGTGTTATTTAATGTCTTCATCAACGACAGTGGGATCCAAGCGCACCCTCAAGGTTTGCAGATGACATGAAGCTGTGCAGTGCAGTTGACACACCTGAAGGACAGGATACCACCCACTGGGCCCTGGGCAAAGTTGAAAAGTGGGTTCATGAGCAGCTCATGAAGTTCAAGTGTAAGGTGCTGCTTTATCCCAGAGATAAGTACAGACTGGGAGAAAAAGCCATGGGCAGCAGCCCTGGATAGAAGGACCTCGGGCTTCAGGTGCATGAGTCAGTTTGTCTGTGTGCTTCCAGCCCAGAAGGCCAACCACATCCTGAGCTGCATCAGAAGCGGTGTGGCCAGCAGGTGGGAGGATTCTCTCTCTCCACTCCTGTGAGACCTCACCTGGAGTACTGCATCGAGGTTGGGGGTCAGCACAGGAAAGACATGGACCTATTGGAGCAAGTTGAGAAGGCCATGAAAACAATTAGAGGATGGAGCATCCCTCCTATGAAGACAGACAGAGAGCTGGGATTACTCAGCCTGGAAAAGAGCAGGCTCTGGAAAGACTTCATTGCAGCCATTCAGTGCATAAAGGGAGTTTATAAAAAGAAGGAGACTGACATTTTACATGGGAATATAGTGTTAGGAAAAGGAGAGAGAGGAGAGTTTTACATTATGTAATAGCAATAACATCTTTCATGTGAGGGTGGTGAGGCACTGGAATAGGTTGCCCAGAGAAGTTGTAGATAGCCCACCCCTGGAATTGTTCAAGGCCTGGTTGGATGGGGCTTTGAACAACGTGATCTAATGGAAGATGCTCCAGCCCATGAGAGAGAGGCATATGCCTATATCACTGTTCCCTTCCATAGCAAGCCATTCTACGATTTATTAGTCTGATTTAAATGTTTTGCTTTAGGAGTATAAATGATAAATATGGTATTAAAATTAATTTCAGCATAATGTTATTTGAAGGGAGATGGTAAGAAGGGTTGACATGAATGTGTCCTTACTCTTTATTTATATATATATTAAGATTTATCTGTATAAATTTATAATATTTATATTATTTATACCTGTCACACTGTCGTATGTAACTACACCTCTATAGCAGTTAGTATGAAAGTACAACAGTTCTGAGACCAGTAATGCTAAAACCTGCTAGGTGAGTACAAATGGCTGACAGCAAAAACCTTCACTGAAAGTAGTCTTTCACATGTTCTATGAAATAGAGCATTGAAGTTCATCTACGTAGAAGAAATGAAAACACAGCAGCATCAAGTTATAAAAGTCAATAGTTTCCATGGGAAGTAAAGAGGAAAGGCTGGATAGAACCCTTTCAAAAGGTAGCCACTAAATATTTAAAACAGTGTTTTGGAACAAATTTTCAAAGCAATCAATCAAAAACATTCTGAATTAGTGGGATAGAAGGAGATGCTAAAATGAGCCATTTTCATCCCAGCTACACTGCCAAATCACTGCATGCAATTGTTTAAGATTTATATACTGTTTATTTATTACAGATTTAATTGCATTTTAAAGGCACAGATCTGCTTCATATGGTGAAAATATGTCAGAACCAAGAACTCTAGAAAGAACTTCCCCATGCAATTCCCAAAAAGTTCATCCTGTGAAATAGCTCTGCTCTGCTCCACATTGTGTTACTAGGTAGCCATGCTGCAAGCTGATGAATGTTTGAAAGCATGAGTGTGTGGTCAATACATGGAAAGATACTGTTGGCTCAGCTGAATGAGCCAAGAATTTTGCCCATTTTCCATACTGTCTTTTTCAAGCAATAGGCTATGATGAAGGGGAACATGACAGTACCCACCAGCATTCAGACACATCAAAAGCCCTGTTTAATTCCTTGCACCAAGGCCAACATCCAAGGATACTTTTGCACCACCTCTCTGATCTGTCATAGGAATGCTCTAAGCCAATTTACTAAGACATTTATTTTGATAAAAAACAGCAAAACCATTGATTTATTGAAAAAGGCTAAACTGTTTTGTTCTTAGAGATGTTCTATTCTATGAATCAATAAAAAACATTAGATCAAAGAGAAAAAACTAAGGTAGTTCAGACTGAATCAAGAGAAATATTATCCCCACCAGGAGAACTTCACCCTCCTTTCAAGTAGGTGGTTTTATAAAGTAAGAGTGTAAATGAAAGCTGTTAAAAGAAAACATGTAAAAACAGCTGGGTACAAAATTGACATAGTTTGGCTAAGAGTAAGAAGGCCAATAGGGAAAGTTATAAACTTAGCACCTGCTACTGGCAGTCTCCAAATCCCATAAGTTCTGCAGCAAAACAGCATTGACAGTCATTCTGACCAACTGCTGTTAATTGATAAGTCAAAATATTTATAGTTTGAATTGTTGCTCCCTACATAAATGCAATCAAAAAGCAGTAATGTCACTATTAGCACTTATTTAATTAAAACCACAGTGGTAAGATTCTTGTTTGTCTGCAAACATCAGCTTCAAGAGGCTACTTGAAAAATATAACTCAAATCCTGAGATACACAGTGACTTCCATCTCCTAGCCACTTTTCATACTTCAAAAAAGCAAGCATTTAGATCCATTAAGAAAGGTAAACTTACCTGTTAAGTATGGCATTGCCAATTGCAGAGGTGAATATAAAACCACTAAAAAAGGCAGTTATATACTTTCTTTGACATGATCATTTACAAACAGGTAATTATACCACATAGTGCCTTTCAAACATGGCCTCCTTCTTTAGCCCTCCTTTACTGGAGAAAAAAAAATCCAGTATTTATTTTCTTTTCTTCATTATTAAAGACTGATCAAAACCATTTTTCATGAAACTTTACAGCAGAGAGATTAACTATAAAACCATTAACAAAGAGAAGGATATTCTAGAAAAAACATTACGTATACACACAAATGCTTTAGTAAAAATTTCAAAATTAGACACCACACTTCAGTTGTAACCATCAGGCTTTGATTAATACATTGAATGTTTCAATAACTGTCTTTCAAAAAAGAAAGAAGCATACTTAAGAAATTTCTTCACTTTCAGAATTAATAGATTACTGAATATTATTCAAAATTATTCTTGTTTATACCAGACAAAAAGCTTCCTGCTCTAAGAACCAAAGCATTGTTTTACATAGGCTAGCTTTTTTGGGTCCTGGTAGCTTCACTGATTTTAAATTGAGGGAATTTTGATATACCTGTCACAACCAAGACCTACAAAAACAAATCTAGGGCAATAATATAGTCCAGCACTGAAAATATATTTCGCCCAAGCAAATCAAAACTGGCAAAATGCCTTTTTTTTTTTTTACCTGAAAAGCTTGCAGTGCTGGGAAATTGATTCCTCTGTAACTGAGCCATCACCACATCCAATTATTTTGGTCTCTCAAGCCAAGCTAGTTTTTGGGTTGATTTTATGAAGTTCTCCCATTTAGTTTTCCTTTTTAAAACTGCACTTTACAGCTTGCTGTAATAGCCAATATGAACATCAACCTTAATTGGTTATTAAAGGATAACATGCTTAAGTGACAGACAGGAAAATATGTCTATCTCAATGACACATTAAATTATAGCAACTCTAATGATCAGTAATGTTTTATATTAGCTTTTCCCATCTCGCACCAATGAGAGCACTAGTATAACCAAGTCTGTTTCTGAGTTCCTCAGAGGACCCTGCAATTTTTTTTTTTGTCTGGAATGTAAGCACAATGGGAAATCAGCTTCAGTTAAATTATTTCCTGAATAATTTGCTAAAAGACAGATCTAAGAAGACAATCAGGAAGAAGACAAAAAATTGGAGTTCCTTTCCTCTGTACAAGAAAAGACATAGTAACACAGAGAGAAAAATAAGGTAGATGGCCAATGTGTATCATAAAATAAAAAAAAAGCTGAAAAAACATATCAGTGAATCAGAATAACAAGGTTAAAAATAATAATGGAGTGGAGATTTTAGAGCCAAACCCCTAACCTGTACAGATGGTATAAAAACAAAACAAAGCAAAACAAACAAAAACACAAGCAAAAAACTCTAATCATAAAGAAAAGTAAAGAAAAGGAAAGAAAAGTAAATTCATTAGGGGTACTGAGTGTTAACAATATCCACATTCCACAAACTGAGTCACTGAGATGTTATCAGTTGTGGGAGACTAAAATCAAGCCCCTGTAAAATTATGTGATTAGAAGCACAATGATCTCAAACATGCTAAACACCTAGAAAATCTCTCTGAGCTGAGTTGGTTGGTTTTATTTATTTACTTTTTCTTAACCTACATACTTGCTATATCCAGATTTTTATTACACTGGCTCAAGACACAGGCCTAAATATATTTTTGACAAATATCAGACCAACTTGACCAATCTGCTGCAAGTCAATGACTTTTCTTCAAGGTGCAATAAAGACCACCTTCAACTGAAGTGCCACTGTCACTACTGGCTTACGAAACATGTCAAAACACAAAGCATGCAGAAAGACACAGACTAAAGTCTCAGAACAGCAATGTTACAGCCTGTATTTCCAAAGAAAGACTAAAATTATTATTATAAGAAAACCAATCAAAAATATTACAAAGTATCTCCGTCCCTATGAAGAGTAAGGAATAAGAACAGAGAGGAGATAACTTTTCAACTATTAGACCACTACCATCCAGGTGTCTTGAAAAAACTATGAATTCCCACCCCAAAATCACTTTATCCTTGAAGGGAATATAGTTGCTCACTTTTAAAAAAATGTGCACATTTAAACTGTGTAGCTTTACTGTTTCCATTTGTACTTTTTTATCAGACTCTGAAGTTTCATCAAGTTAGCAGAGTGGCATTATTTAAGTTCAAATAAATTGTTTTCTGCCTAAAAATAAGACACCACAGTAGCCTATGAGGGTAGTAGACTGTGGAAAACATGAGTACTTCTGATCAGCATGAATGAGCAGCATGACACTGAACAAACCAACGTGTCTCCCTGGGCTTCTCTCCCCATATTATCTGCACATACTCTGGAGACTGTGGGCTGTCTCACTATATGGTTGCCAAGTGCTCAGAAAAGATGATTTCCCTGAAAACCCACTGACATCTAACACATAATACAAATAATGGAGTAATGACTTGTGCTTAAAAGAGGGAAATAAACTGGGCTGCATTCTTGCAACGCAAGAGGAGATTTATTCCCAGGATCTCCACATAAATTACATCTGACAAAGCAGTACTCATGCAAATACAAGTCACCAACACATAGTCTCTTCTGGTATGCCACTAAGACAGAAATATTTTGGGTGCTGTCCAAATCATCCAGCTATTACAGTTATGGTGGTGTCACAGTTGAACTTCTTTTTCTGGGAAGTCTGCTGGCTAGTGCGAAAAATCACCAGTTTACAGTTTCACTCCTACTTTTTGAGACAATACTGAGAGTAAAGGTGAAGATTACACATGCTGTCAGGAGTGAAACTTTCATTGCTGAAACTTTCTGCATTTCATAGCAATATGCAATAACTACCTAGCAA
Organism: Sakesphorus luctuosus; assembly: GCA_013396695.1. NCBI lineage: Eukaryota > Metazoa > Chordata > Aves > Passeriformes > Thamnophilidae > Sakesphorus > Sakesphorus luctuosus. Next base: position 416,918 of record VWZD01008491.1, read on the forward strand.
ACCTGTATTAGCAAAAGAACACTACAACAGTGTTTTGAAAATGCATCATGAAAATTTTGCAGTTAGTACTTTGTTTGCCTCATATTCATGATTACTGACAACTGTAAGCCAGAGAGGAGCATCAGAGGAATAAGGCACACTAAACAGGCTATCATCTTACAGGTCTATACTTTCTAATAAACAGTCAAAATACAGCTTCAGGGGTTTTTTAAGATTTATAAATGAGCAAAATGCCATAAATACATAATGGTTCAAGTCCTCCTATAAAATTACCCCTGGAAATGAACTCTCATCTCTGACAGATACAAAAACTCATACACATTTAAGATATTAATTCTCTTTTCTATTTTTCTGAAACATCTTTGGTAGAGAGAGTTAAATTTCTGTTTAAAAACATTAACATGGAAGTCAGCTTTGGCAAGCCTTTGATGTTTACACCTGTCTCTTCACTGTGTATGAGGTACATATGCCACCCATCTGATAAGCCTCTTCCCTATTTATGTGCCCAGAAAATCTGCTTGACACCTCTGACATGAAAATGATTAATTAATAGGACATGCTAGAAGAAACTGTATAAACATCACTATTCTCTAGTTTACTAGTATTTACTTCTTTCAGAAAAATCATAGCATACATAATCTGACATTGTATTTATCTTAGTACTGTATTTCTTAGTAAATACTTAACTCTCTTCTATGTGTTGATCTGCTGAATAACAACTGCTGATATGTCTATTAGCACTATTTCTGCTGTATTAGGTCACTGCTTCATCAGCTGCACTGGTTCTTTGCCTAAAATTAGCTGCTTTGGTTTGGATGGAGATTAGAGAAGTGATCAGGACTTGTTCCTGTTGGATGAAAAATGAATACCAGGCAATTTGTGACTTGTGTAGAATTGTTCAATTTCCAATAAACAAGAAGTGTTGAGTAGGCACAGGACATTACTGAAAACAATCATACTGAGGAGACTGAGGGGAGACCTCATTGCAGTTACAACTTCCTTACAAGAGGAAATGAGAGACAGGCACTGATCTCTCCTCAGTGGTGACCAGTGACAGGATCCAAGGGAATGGCCTGAAGTTGTGTCAGTGGAGGTTTAGGTTGAATGTCAGAAAACATAAACAATGGCAAGTGAAACAAACAGCAACTTGTCAGCTTCTGACACAGAACATATAGTACTGGACAAGCTATGGAGTTTATTGATATGTGATTTTATCTATATCTACAACTAATACAATTTTATCTGGTTCATTTTTTAACTTTGTATGAAGATGTTGGATATACTATGCTATACCAGTGGCACGTCAATACTTCCAATGAAGCTAAACTCCTATCAATGGCATAGGATGATGGGCAACTATTTTGAACTGCTACAATTCTCCGTCCTTTCTGTTGGAGTATTGATCTCTACAGTATATGAAGAAAAAAATCTATACTCAGTTAATGAACAAAGTAGTGCCACAGAATACACAGGATTTATCTAAATTTCCAGCATCTGTACTCCAAAGGAAAACTTGAAAAAAGCGGAGTGATAGCAGATAGGATCTCATGGTAGCCACGCAGACTGAAGCAACAACAGGAGGAAAAAGATTAAATAACTGAAGGGAACAAAAGCAGTTTGAGAAGAATGAAAAAGTTCTAAAATCTAAGAATAACACATCCAGCCCATTATTTGTCCAGATGACTCCTATTCGCTCAAAAAGATTCAATATCATCACATGGGTACACACTTTTTAAACTCCATCTATACTTCAAGGTGACAGCATTCTTCATTCTTCATGAACGAAATCTTAAAGGAGTAAGCTGTCCCTGTATTCTGAAAGAAAAGTCATCAGGAAAGAATGGCCTGGCTGAAACTCAGGGAAAAAAGGAGTTTGTGACCTCTGTAAGAAAGGACAGAACACTAACAAGAACAAGAAGGATGTTGTGAGGTTGTGCAGGGAAAAAATTAGAAGGGGCAAAGCCCAACCCAAACTTATCTGGCTACTGCTGCAAAAGGCAATTGAAAATCCTCCTATAAGTACACAAGAACAAAAAGGAGAGCTAAGAAAAATTTTCACCCTTCATTGAGTGGGGGAGGAAACATAGTGACAAAGGAGAAGAAAAAGGTTGAGGTACTTAATGCATTCTTGGCCACAGTACTAAGTGCACAGTTAGACTCAGTGATCTTAGAGGTCTTTTCCAACCCAAATGATTCTTTGATTCTATTCCTTTGCTTTTTTTTTTTTCTCCTAGTGCTTCATTTGGAAAAAAAAAGGAAGGGCACTGTGAATCAGTAGTCACTTCCAACCAGTCTGTAGAACTCTAGATCATGCAGCTAGGAAGAGTTCCCAATAAGCATGCCAAACTGCCAGCTGGACAAACACTAGGCATGTTGAATCCATATGTTCTGCAGCAGAGAGCTTTACAATGTTTCTAATACCATAATTCTTCTTCAGTGGTATTTAAGAGGACCTCTTTCCAATTTTCTTTAAAAACTTTTGTATTCTTCTGGTAGAGTATCTTTAAAATTCATTCTTTCCTGCACTGGCATATAAAAAATATTTATATAATCAAAATTCGTAATATGAAATCCTTACTGCAACAGCATTCTATTATATGACCCCTAAGCTATATTATTTTTTTAAAATATGTAAATAAAGGATTTGGAAGGAGGTCAAGTGCATCCCAGTATATCTTATCCATTCTACAGAATTTGTTTTTCTAACTTCTCTTTAAGCTCAGCTCTACTGAGAGGAATCCACCGTCTGTAGTCCTGAGTACATCCAAGTTATTTTGTTCATTAGACACCTCCTTTAATTTGTCCACATATCACCATTTGATGTGCATTCTGACTGACAAGCACCAAATATCAGCTTGCCCAGAATAAGTAGCTTACTTTGTTTACCCCATGTCTGAAATGCACATACTGTACTCTACAGCCTTAAAATGTAATTTAAGAAAAAACATTGCACTTCTGAATAACATTCTGGCTGAATACTCAGAAAATATTATGGAAACTGTTGCTGCAAAGAGTATTATCTCTTATTTTAAGGGTATTTGACATTTCCCTCCTAAACATTGCATTTTTCATTGAATGCAGTTCTTAACACTATTTTCCCCCTCTTTGTAAACACTACTTATAGTTTCAATTTAATGAGGTAATTTTTCTGCAAGTATTATCCCCTGAATAATTCCAAGCACCAAAAAGACAGAGATATTTATCAAGAAGCATAGCAATTTCGTGATTCTCTGAGTCCTATCAAATATCACTCTTAATGCTTTGAGACAAGTTTCCAAAAGTCTTGCAATTTGTTTATTTTACCTCTTCTATATTTGGTGTCAACTCCAAATTTAGGATCTCCTGCACCTAGATTCCCTCTCTGGCCTCTTCTCCTAAACCAGCCAGTGATTAGCCATTTCTTTTAAAGCCTCCAGTAATTTTTGACACTATGTAACCCCAGATCATTACTTTCAGGTAATCAGATTTTCTCAGTGGTTAATCCTTTGCTTGTGTGGGATGACAACTAAACAGAGCAATCTATCTAGGCAGTAACTAGCAAATAATACAAGGCTGAATCCACATAACTAAGCTCATCTCATTTTAGCTATTTATATTATTAGCTTTGGATAACTGCTCTTAGGAATTACAATATAGAATGAACATTCAAAAAAAGCAGGAAAATACCATATTCATTTGTAGTCTCCCTTATATACAAAGTTTCTAGAGAACATACATAAAAAGCAGAAAATTCACAATTCATAACCTCTTGGCTATGATTTTCAGAAACATCCTTATATTCTCCATCCTTTGCCAAAGGCAGTAACAGCTTGTAAGACTAAGAAACTGAAATCCATTTGGAGAGGCACACCANTTTTTCTGCAAGTATTATCCCCTGAATAATTCCAAGCACCAAAAAGACAGAGATATTTATCAAGAAGCATAGCAATTTCGTGATTCTCTGAGTCCTATCAAATATCACTCTTAATGCTTTGAGACAAGTTTCCAAAAGTCTTGCAATTTGTTTATTTTACCTCTTCTATATTTGGTGTCAACTCCAAATTTAGGATCTCCTGCACCTAGATTCCCTCTCTGGCCTCTTCTCCTAAACCAGCCAGTGATTAGCCATTTCTTTTAAAGCCTCCAGTAATTTTTGACACTATGTAACCCCAGATCATTACTTTCAGGTAATCAGATTTTCTCAGTGGTTAATCCTTTGCTTGTGTGGGATGACAACTAAACAGAGCAATCTATCTAGGCAGTAACTAGCAAATAATACAAGGCTGAATCCACATAACTAAGCTCATCTCATTTTAGCTATTTATATTATTAGCTTTGGATAACTGCTCT
>VWZD01008491.1:425317-477151 GCA_013396695.1 Sakesphorus luctuosus
GGCTTACATCTCAGTGAAGTGCTTGATGTTCCAAGGCACTAAATGCTGCAAATTTCTAAGGTCAGAGGAATCTGAGGTTTGTCAACACATACCCATTTATCTGTGCCAGTAAAATTCAGCTTCATAAATTCAAGTTTGAAAATATTAACAGAATCCTTTGGGCTTTCTTCCACACTTCCTTCTATGCTCCCTGAATCTATCACTAAAATTTTTCTCATTATACAAAATTAAAAATGAACAAATGAAAACAAAAATTAACAAATCCCAAGCTGAGAATGCTTTGTTATCTAGAATGCTATCCCAGCTTTTAAGTACATCTTCCCAAACACTCTCCAATGGATGAAGATGCTTATTGCTATTTCCAGATGTAAATATAAGAATTCAAGTTTTCTGACAGAGTACTTGGCAGAGTAAAACACTGTGATGTTAGGAAAGTAAATTAATACAATATATGCATGAGTAAATCATTGTATCTGATAGATGAACTACAGAAAACACCCTAACTTTCTTCAGAAACCCCGTTCTTCAGCTATGAAGATTATTTTGTATTACTAGAACAAAACAGCTTATTTTAAACCCCTCCAAGACACAAATAAACAGGAAAGTATCATTCAACACTTCTGCAATTAAGGTTTCTAAATATAGTTTGCTTTTGTTTTAGTTCTGTCTCAAATTGAAATTGGATCAGCTACTGAAAGTTGTGCAAGTTTAAGAGCTAACATTAATCATAGCTGAAGCAGACTACTGCAGGCNTCCTGACAAGATCAGCAAACTCGAAGAAAAGGACAAAATGGATAACTGTAAGTGATCAAGTGGTATAAAGGAAGTCTTGTCTTCTCCTTTATTTTAGACACAACCAAGTTAATTATCTTGAATTTAGGAATGATGACCAGAAGAATTAAGCATGCTTGTTAAAAGCTGAGNGTTTTCTGAAGTGTTTTTAAACTGTTAACAGTAACAGACTTTAAGACATTTGTCTTCTATGTTTACTTTAAAAAGAGCATCATTATTTAAATGATCCTTTTTACGACTGCACAAGTAATAAAGTTCACACATGGAACAGTAATTTTCCCAGCAGAGGAAAAATTAATTCAGTGAATTTTGTTAGTTTTTAGAGGTTCGTTTTGCAAGACTCGCACTGAGTACTGCAAACTCATAGCTATTTTCCAAATTGGGCAATTAATTTAAACAAAGGTAGAAGATCTTTATACCAACTTCAATTTCCAAGCTTTTAAAACTAGGGTGATTTTAGTATCTCCCATATAACATCTTGCATCTCTGGCTTTGGATCCTTTGAAGGACAGACAGGAGAAAACAGAACAGAATTCCTTCCATGTTGTCACCCAAGTAGTATGTTCTAACAACTCAAAAGAGAGACAAGTTTCTCAACATTTTTCTTCCTTCTATCTCTGGTAAGGTGGCTTGGCCACATTTTTTCCCTCTCAGTTTAGAAGCTGGTCTTCATCTTATATAGAGAGAGATATATATCTTTCAACATACATAACAAGATTTGCCTTTTTTCTGCCTGATGGAGGACTTCTTCCTTAAGGGAAGGGAAATGATACAATTGCATTTATAAGCCTACATTCTTCTCATTAAGGATGCTCCAAACCAAAAACTACCCAACAAAAGGAAAAAAAAAGTTGTACAGATAGATCATACACAATTAAATTTCTTTAAAATAGCATCTATGTGTGACAAATAAATTGCGCACCTAGTTACCCTTTCATCTACTGATGAGACAAATATTAATTGTGAGAATAATCTACTTAGGAAAATGGGAAAGCTGGAATATAACCTCTTTGATTTGGCTTTATTTCATTGATTTAAATTTCGTGGCTCAGGACAGTCTTTATGGTAGCAATTCAAGTATAAATTAAGAAATGCAGAAGACAAATTAAAAACCAAGCAAACAAAACTCAACCAAAATTAAATCAACCAACTAAAAAAAAAACCAAACAAAAAACCAAACAAACAAGAGTTGCCATTTCTTAAAAGCCAGCAGGTTTTGGCAAGCAATAGGAAAAAAACCGTCTACACTGTATTATTTTTCTTCAATTCTTGCAATATTTTCAAAAAAGCTGAACAGATTAGAGCAAACAGGCTGCAGTAGCCAAAAGCATTTTTTCTGATATGTAATCAATTCTTTGACCTATGGACTACTTCGACATCTCATATGCAGTACACACATAAACAGGCCAAGATATGTCATTGACACTGACCTAATACCCTCATTTTAATGATTACGGATCCACTCCACGTTGTGGAGCTACACAGCAGTTTTTGAAAGCACGAAACTCAGAAAAGTAGCAAGGAAACTGAAATTACAGGGTGTCTATATTCCAGTAAATAGGAACTGAGAAGCAGAAACACACTATTGCTCCAAAAGAACAATACCTAAACTTGGTTTTCAAGAATACTTTTTAGACACAATCATGGATCACAAAAAAGAGATACTACTACTTTGCATTTTTTAGAGTTAATATTCTAAGAAACAATAGCTCCCACCATAACAACAATTTTTGTCACATAGCCTATGAGGCTTAAAAGTTGACGCCCAGAGACCTTCAGTGATCCCAGGCTGCAGTGCCCTATAAACAGAAGGAGCAAGGACTGAGGGTAAGGGACAGCAGGAGGCTCTGTAGAGAGGTACTGCCTCCCTCACTGATAATCCCCTCTATGCTATTTCTCTTCAATGTACCTGAGCAGTCTTGTTCTTTTGTCTTTAAGCAGCATATTAATCTTCTCCAAGTAGCACGGAAAAGGCTAAAATACATGAACTGATAAAACACTAAGAAGATTCTGTAATTATTTTTAGATTCACTCATTCTTCACCTTACCTCAATCTTGTTGTATTCTCTAATCATTTAGTTATTTGTTAACATAACATGGAAAAAATCAAGTTGTCGAAAATAAATGTAACATTGAATTATACACTAGAGCAATTTCCACTCATTTGACTTTGAAACACAATTATATTGATGCTATTTTCTTTGAAGTTTTCCTATAATTCTTTTAAAATTTCTACAATACTTGTGTGAATAAACGTATTTATCTTCTTAAATGAGAAGGAGAACTGGCATGGAGTGATAGTAGAAATCCCTCTTTTGCACCTCAGTGGAATAATTAATTGCTTAGAAGGGCAAGAAGAAAGGCCAAAAATAAAATATTTTTAATGGTAGAAGAGGAAGCAAAATGATACTTTTATTTATGCATTTAGGGAAGTGTGATCTTATTTAGTATGCTTATCTTCGAAGGAGATGAGTAACAATACACATCCTGCATATTAGGAAGGGAATGTGGGAAAATGCATATAACCACTTTTTCTTTAAATATCTATCGAACACCTGATATTAATTCTTTGAACTACAGAATGTTCTTTCCACTGAACTGGCAATAGTGTGAAAAGGAACCTACTGCATTTTTTAAGTGCTCAGCACACTAACTTGTTTCTCCCGAGAGGATAAAGAGCAGGCAGCTCCTCCACAAGTTCTGGCATCGAGAAATACAAGTTCTACATGACAAAACTGCCTTTGAAAAGAAAAAAAAAATATTGTGAAGAGAACAAACAACATGGACAAAAATCAACTGATACACTGCAGGGCAGAAGAGCAAAAAACCCTTGTATTGCTGATAAAGCCCTCAGCACAAGACACCAAACTAACTCAATAAAGATACTGAACAGAAACAACTACAGCGTGACTCTTTCCAGTACCCACAGATCAAATGGACAAGTTGGCAGTAAAAAGAACAGGATGGAAATAACCACAGTATCCCTAAGTCTAAGGCCTTGGACCTGTTGATCCCAACTGGCAACTGGCCACAAGTACAAGCTGGAACATGCACTGTCCTGCTGTATAAAGGGGAATCAGGGAAGAAAAGACTATCACATCAGCAAAGGATGTCTTCACTCTAGGCTCAGAATTTGGTTCAATTCTGACATCCTGGCTGGAGTGTCCTGGTCAAAAATCTAGAGAAGCATTAATAAAATAGAGGGGTTTTGTAGTGCCTCATCTCAAATTCTGCCTACACATGTATCAGCTTGGACTTTGGTTCATAGTACACTCATGTCTGAAAATAATGATTTACATGCACCACAGGAAGTAATGCAATAAATAACAATAGGTAAGTAATCAATGAGGAAAATAGAATGATTGCTAGCACATTTAATCACTGATAAGGAGCCCAATCACATCTGCAGTAAATTTCAATGATTTTGATTCAATACAGATTACAGCAAAGAAAAACATGATGGTAAAGGTACAAAGTCAGTTCAGTTCATAAAAACTTGGAAGTTTGTATCAGAAGTCAAGTAGCAGTCCAAAGTGTTAAATGAAAACTCAAGTCATGCTGTTTCATACCAAGAAATAGAAAAACAGCAGGAGAAAAAATCTAAATGGTTTACATGCTCTTCAGTTCAGGTTTATTAAACTACATAGTTTTTAAAACTGAGTGGTATTTTGATCAATAAATACAAAACTCATGAATAGAGACATATTACTACTGAAGGAGAGGAAACAGATTCCCTAATCATGGCATAGCACTGAATTTTACTGAATTTATATGAAACAAAACACAGACATGACTAGCTAGCCAGATTAAATGAGGGCAAATCCTAAACAGGGTATGTCACTCACGCACTATGACTCAATAAATAAGCAGTTTCTTTAGAATCTGTGTAGTCAAAGCTTCTGTAGATGAGACTGGTGAGGCACTGGCCCAGGCTGCCAAAGGAAGCTCCAGGACAGCAATCTGTGAAGGTCCTCGACACCTGCCTGGGCACAGCCTTGAGCAAACTGATCAAATTCAGTTTGCTCTGCTTTAGGCTAAAGGTCCACCTGATTTATCCTATAAATTCCCTGCTTTATCACTTGTGGGCAGGATTCAACAACATTTAATAAAATCTAAATTCAGTTGTTTTGGTTTGATTCTATATTCCATTAGCCTTATATTCTATTAGCTTTATATTACTTGCAGCTTTTTCTGAAGAACAATAAAATGGATAGTCTGCACACGCAGACTAAAAAGAAAAATATTTCGTGACTACAACAGAAATGAGTGAATTCCAATTTACTTCATCATAATGTTACTTTTCTTCTAATTATGCTGTTCATTGCCTTACTAAACTGGTATTATACTGATACAAGACTACATTTCCTTTCAGTAAATGATAAAATAGTTATGGAAAATATTTTCCACTAATGTAACACAAAGTATTACTCCTGAAATATGGTTCTTGTCTGAAGAAAAAATGATACTCGGACTCCACAGTGATGGTAAAGAAATAGTTACTCTTCTAGTTATTTTGCCTTCATAAAGCAAGTCTTTATTACAAGCATATTTTATAATGACATTGCATAAGCAACAAATGAAATGTGGATAAGCTAGATAAAAACTTAAACATTTAATTAAAATAGACGAGTTAGTCACAAAATAGGATTGCTTATCATGTAAAGTAAAAAAAGATAAAGGAAATCATTTGGCTATAAATAAGTGTACATAAATTCATACATATTATTCTCAGTGATTTCCAGTTCAATGTTCGTGCACTAGGATTGATTCGACTAATAAAAAAATGAAATTGTTCCATCTTCAACATTTACTGCTTTAAGACATTACACAAAGTAAAATGAATAGCTTAACATTTTGAAGCTTCCTCTTTGCTTACACTGAAACTCCTCCAATTCTAAACCATTCTAATTAGGCACCTACTATTTAATATAAAAGAATCTCTGAACTTCAAACAGAGGCATCTGCCAAAAAAAATTGGATAGTGTTTAAAAAAACCAAACCACCTTCAAGTATTAGTGTTTCTACAGCACTGCTTAGATGGTTTTAATCAAAATTCTCATGTCAGACTGAAAATATGATTTTTTTCCACATGTATATAGTAAAGCTAACAATTTTTTTCTTCTCTTTTCATCCTTTCTATTTTTCCCCTAGTTGTTTCTGAGCTGCTTAGCCTTTGAACACGAAGCATGTTGTCATAACCTCCCTGCTTTCCATTTGTGTGTTCTCCTCAGTTTCATGCTATACTAACGGAATATAAATTGACTTGTGACAATATATGCAAGTCATTAGTACTCCTGAAAATTTTGGTCACATGTTAACTCACTCTAATGTGAAAAAGGGACATAAAAACACATTTGCTGTTCAGAGATGCTGTGTTTCCTGAAATACAATGAACACCGTGTGTGCATGCATACATAATTATACGTACAGTGGTGAAGACATTACTTTGATTATAATACTGATTTTAGTCATGCAATGAACACTACAATTATCTTTTAAGTTCTCAGCCCAGTAAGAAAACTATCTGACTCCTTCAAGTAACTATGCACTCTAACAGACTCAATGCATTACCTGGCTGCTGGCCACACATGCCAAGAGAAAGATTCTTATCCCAAAGTATCAGCAATTACTACACATCAGTGTATCTGCATATGCAGTGTACAGGCCTGCAGACTGCCCAAGTTCCTGCATTTGGCTGGGGCAACCCTCATTTTAATACGGGCTAGGGGATGAAGGGATTGAGAGCAGCCTGCAGGGAAGGACTTGTGAGTACTGGTGGATGAAAAGCTGGGCACAACCCAGAAACGTGCACTCCCAGCCCAGAAAGCCAATTGTACCCTGAGCCGCATCAAAAGAAGCGTGATCTAGTCTGAGGAGGTGATTTTGCCCCTCTGCTCCATTCTGGTGAGATCCCATCTGGAATACCACATCCAGCTCTGGGGTCTTCAGTACAAGAAATACATTGACCTGCCAGAGAAGGTCCAGATAGGAGGGCCACAAAATCAATTAGAGGCGTGGAATATCTCTCGCATGAGTGGTTTTAAACTGAAAGTGTATAAACTCAGAGTAGATAAAAGAAATTTTTATGATGAGAGTGGTGAAACACTGGAATGGGTTGCCTAGAGAGATGACAGGTCTCTGGCAGATCCCTGGAAACCTTCAGGATCAGGCTGGATGGGGCTGTGAGAAATCTGAAGATGTTCCTGACCACTGTAAGGGGGTTGGACTAGGAAACCTTTAAGGCTCTTTCAACCTTAACCATTCTATGATCCTACAACAGCCAGAGTCAAAATAATCCAAACTACATATATCCAGCAAGAACCTGTCCCTCAATACACCAATGACAAAGTGCATTCATGTTCCATATAAGCAAATTATTGCAAGCCTAAAAATGCTCAAAAGTAAATTTCTGCATTACACCTCCACAAGCATTCCACCTGATAAAACCGAATTTTAGGTTGGAAAAAACCTCTAAGATCACTGAGTCCAACATTTGACTGAATATCACCTTGTCAACTGGGCCATAGCACTAAGTGCCACCTCCAGTTATTAAAGATACAGAGAAAGCCATCCTCCCATTCTGGGGTCCCTCGTGTCCAGACAGATCTTATCGGTATACAGTCAAAACCACTGTAAGCAACCGTAAGTACAGGAATAATCTGAAAAGGACTAGAATAAAAGACAACACGAATCACAATGCTTATCCAGACAGTATTTTTTTTTTCATTTGACACACAACACTACATGGCACAAAGATACTTATTAATTTACAAGTTTAAACAATAAAACGTCCATATCTGTGCTCAGGCCCACAGAAATAACACATTCTCATATAAAACAGAAAAAGAGCAAAATTTTGCAATATGAATGATATTTCTTTTTTTCATTCCCTTAAAACCTTTTAAAAATTCATATTACTTTTCATGTATGTCCTTATTTGTATTTTGCTCTTTACAGCCCTACATAATTGAGGATTTTCAATCAAAATTATTTGAAGGCAGCACTTTTAAAAGCAATTTGAATTAAAAATGCTAAAAGTATGCTGATTTCTTCATAGGGAGGTATAGAGTGTCTAGCATGTGCCAGAGAAGCAGGCTGGAAGCCAGACCAGACATATAACCTGCTCTCAGAAGACTTAGAGAGTTTGGTATTACTCATCATGCTCATCCAAAAATAGATGCAGATCAAAGATTCATCTGGCAAAGAAATGGCAAGTATTTACTTCAATCCACAAATATTCATCTACTTGCACAATTTCCTACTAATTGAACAATCTGAAATAATTTGAGAGGGGGACACACATTTAGCTATAAGAAAATAGTAATCTTAAGACTACTAACACAAGTTAAGACTACTAACACAAGTTAGTGTTTCTGTAATTTCTCAAAATTCCATGAAATATTTTTTTATCTAAACCAATACTTTATAGCAAAGACTCCAATAAATGGGTTTTTTTCATTGGCAATACAAGTGAAGTTTATATCTGAAAAGTAAATGTATTTCTTGCAATATTTCCATGAAACTATGCTTCATTGTGTCATGATGAAGAGTTACAAATACCTGAAAATAATTTTGATAGCATTTTTTTAATTTAAAATTCTCAGTTAATTTAGGGAGAAAGAAAGATAAGCTCTCAGATCGAAAACACTCATCTTTATTACAACCAGACATATGTTTTCTCATATGGCTGTGCCTCTTCATGATACTGGATTTGAAGCACATCTTTTCCATCCTCTGCACTTCTACACTTAAACTGCTCATTTTACACCGAAATGCTCTGGGTATCATGGTGTTTGTCTTTTTGTTTGTTTGTGGGGTTTGTGGGTTTGTTTTGTTTTGAGGGGGAGTCTTGCAGAGAACTTGCTTTTTGGTCTTACGCCCCAGAGAAAGAAATAGAAAGAAACAAAGCCAAAACAACAGCATCGTATTAACATATCATTTCAGTTTCTTCCTACTGAAAAGGGTGTAAAGGGTCAATTTGCAATGCAATTCCAATGAGGGGAAGTATGGTGTTTAAGCCACAACTTCACAAGAAAACACTACCAGATGCTGAAAATGCACTATCTTCTGCCTTCCTATCAACTCAAATATCTTAAAATGCACAACTGATTTATGTTCTAATGGCACTGAGTAGGGGATAGCAGTAAGAGTGACATTTACAACACAACACTGCTGGCCTTAGGATATCCAAATAGTACCAGAATGTACACTCACATAATTTACATCACACCAAAGAAATTCCTAATAAGATACCAAAGTACATTCGGTTCAGTACAATGCAACTCATCCAGAAATATCTGTTGCAATATAATGCTCTTTAACCTAGAAAGCTGAATAAATCACTGAACTAAATTAATTCTGAATTTTCAGGTGTGGTCCTAACCACCATCTATTCATAGGAACCCTCTTCTTCAGGAGGAAAGAATCAATATTATGACAAGTTACCATTTGTCAAGTCCTACTACAAGATGTATCCATTTTCCAGCCATGAACCCATGGGGACTGCTTGTTAACCATGGCAACCCTGGTGGTCTAAGCAGGCAACATGTCAACTTGCTTATTACTTAAATTGGTTGCCATTTTTTAACAAATGCTTCCACAAAGAAAAACCCAGACAAAATCAATGTACCTGTGTGTAGCTAAAAACAGTTTTTCCCTTTGTTGAAAGTTGAAATATGAGAAGTTGCACTTCCATTCCTGAGAAGCAGAGATACCCTGAAGTTAGCTTCAGAACACAAGAGGAGATCAACTCAGACACCCTATCAAAATGCCCAAATCTTTCTTTGAGAATACATATTATAAAAAGTTATATGTATTATAATAAAGTTATACAGACTGAAGCTGTGAATCAGATCTGTATGCAGTTCTTGATCAGATGCTCAAGCCTTTATACTTTGGTCAAGCCCAATAAGTAAACCAAGCCTCAAAGTGATTTATTACTGTTACCTACATCAGTGACATGGATGCTGTGAGGCTAATGTTCCTTCTATGCTTGAAAATCCAGGGATGAAAGGCAGAGCATAAGTCCATAACAGTAGTAGCATAATTAACTGTGCAGTGTAAAAGCTACCCTGGGCTTTGAAAAGCTATCTTTTGCTTTGAAACATGTTAATATCAACCCATTTCTGTACGCACAGCTATCCCACACCACCATAAAAAAATTCCAAACGTGATACAGTATTTATATTCAGAAACACTATCCTTTGTCAAGAGAATGGTATTTCCAATTGTGGGAGGAAAAATTACATTGATACCATATTGAATCAGAGAGCTTATATTGAGAGAGAGTTATTATGTATGAAGGTAGGCACATAATGGCCTAACTCACATAAGCGGAATGAACTGCAATTTAAATACAAAACTTATCAGCTGGTGCTGAGCGAGGACTGGAGCTGCTGACTACTTTTGAAGTCTGCACAAATCAAGTGTCAGGATTGGCCTCTGTTTTCCTGATGTCTATTTTAGCGATGCTATTTTAAAAGCACTAAAAACGTTGAGAGAGGAGAAGGAGGGAGGAAAACTCTATGCCTTTTTTGTAAATCCACAGACATCATAAAAAACTTCAGACACCTAATTTCATATAAAATCTCAGATATTTGAAGTTATTTATAATATATATTTAAAAATGCCAATAATTTCTATTACTAAAAAATACTGTAAGACACTTTAGCTAGTGGTTCTTTTTCTAACATTGCATCACAGATCTTGTATCTTGGCTGAAAGCTCTCTGTCAAATATCAGCAATTTATTAGTAGTATTAAAATCACAGAGTGAACTGTTGACTGTTATTATAAGTAAGTTCTATATGTTTTCATGTACGATATCAGTTTGGGAAGTCATGAACTCCATAGATACCAGTACCATTCCATCTCAATAAATAAAGACAGAAATCTGGTATCTTATACCTATGATATATTAAGATGGCATCATCTTTCAGGTTAGCCATTTAAAGCTTCTAACATGACAAATTGCAAAAGCTCTTTTAGTGTTAATAATGAAATTATGAAGACTACTAAGCACAAAAGGGCTCCAACCCCTGGGCTTTAAAGAATAATGTCAATTAGTAAGAAACACCAAGAGCTAAATCCACAAAATTAGTTCCAGGTGCCAATGTCAGATGTCACTGATATCCTCAGATTTCCCTCTTAACTTCAACCCAATCCTTTACACAGTTAAAACCTCCATGACAAGGACATTTATGTACAAGACCACATGAGTTCTAACTTTCAGACACTATGCCTGATAAAATGAAGCAACTTTCTCCCCAGGCTACCAGCTTTGCGCAAAATATAGCTAGGCATAAGAAGATCACTCTGTTTCAAGGAGGCAGTCATTCTAACCTCACTATTTCCAAAAAGTTTTTTGAATTTAGATGTTCTTCATCCCAGGAGGTTGCCCTTAACACCAGGCTGCCTCTGAGCTAAATTTCTCCGTTTGTACAAACTACTCTACTCTGAAAGAGCAACCAAATACTCAGAGTAAGGAATGGAGAAAGGAGAAGGGAGTCACCAATGGTATTGCAATGTCCAAAAGCCATGCTTTAATACCTTGCTGTGGCCACAATTACATTTTTACTGAGAAGCAGAACTTTTCCAAAACCAAACATTACGAGCACTTAGTTCCAGATCATCAAGTAAGTGAGTAGAACCATGTTCTGGCACACATGGGGTGTTTCTACAAAGATACAGGGGCATCTGTAAACAAGCCTTTAATTTGTCTTGTGAATAAAACTAAAAAGCCTTCTCTTCTAACAACTTTTGTTTAGCTTTACCCATGTTTCTTTTAAGAAAAGCTTGGCTACCCAAATATGAAAAGAAAGTACACCAGTAAGAAACCAAAGGAGGCAGAGGCCCATGATTGATCTGAGGGGAGAAGACTTAAACCATGCTGCTGTCCTCAGCAATGCCTACTGTTTTTCTTAATTCACTCCCTGCCAGCTTACAAGATCCTAAGAAACACGGGGACCTGGGCTCCAAGTCAAGATGTGTGAGAAGTTAAATCCATAAAAATACAGGATTTCCGTAAAAAGTCATGTAGGTGTAAACTGCAAACCTAAATCATTCTCAGCTGGCATTTCAACCTTTTAAGTGTCACACTCCCTGTAATATATCACACACTCTTGCCTTTATTCATGCCAAGAGTCATCTCAGCCTTGAAAAAGCTGAGGAGCATGGTCCCAGTCTTGTAGACTGTACACTAAAACATTGATCCTAGAACAGTGTACTCTATTTCAGTTCTGCTACATCACCTCTGTTTATTTATTCCATATCACTCCATGATCACAAATTCTCCCTAACCTTCAGATTTCAGGAAAGTAAAATTAAAATCCCAGAAGTACACACTCTAACAACAGCCAGCTACTTAACCACAATCTCTCCCTTCATAACTCTTTCACAAAAAAATAACAATTATTGCTAAAACAAGATGGCAGGGAGATTTTTTTATCTTTTCAGGTATTCTGCAGACTAATTGCTAAGATGAGATCATAACCCAAAATAATTATCAAGAATTTAAAACAGAAGAATTGATTTCATGCTAGTAAAAAAAGATATCAGAATCACAATGCAATAAAAACACCACAAGCAAAGCTCCAAGTTTCTTGTAAAAAAATGTTACTCGAAGCCTATGAGACATGTACCACATGCCTCTCTTTCAGTGTCATAGGAAGCTTGAAATCAAGGCTCAGACACTAAAAACAATCAGAAAAATAGTTATAAAAGTTATACAGAGGGAAGAGGAAATTAATGAATTTGTAAGAAAACAGAAGTTAAGGGGGAAACATTGAGTTCTCTGCTCTTCTGAAAACAGTCTTACATATTAATCCATAAACAATCTGAAACTGATAAGGAGTGATATGAAATGTATCACAGTTCAAAAGCACTTGGGGAAGAACATAAAACATTTGCATGTCTCCCAATAAAATAAACCAAAGGATGAGAATAGAATGCTCTAGATAGAAATGAATAGTGTGTTGTGTTTTGTGTTCTGGGGTGTTCTTTTTTTCCTCATTACAGAAAATGCCAGATCTTTGACTGAAGAACAGCTTGAAAATTATCAGAAAATCCTCAGTAGCACATGTTGCATTATTTGGAAGCAAGTTTTAAAAAAAGGCCAATAAATATGAAAACCGCTGGACACTTTTTTTATGGTTCTAATGTCAATGGAAATTATTGTTTTTTCCTAACATACAAAAGGCATAGTAGAAAAACTCTAGTATGATAATTCTTTTAAATCCTTTTTTTTTTTTAGTTAATAAAACCTCTCTCCACTTTTCACCCTCCTTTCCACTATTGAAGCATTCCAGAAGGTTTTCATTTCTGCATTGCTCTGAGTAAAATGTATTCTTCTTTGTCAATGATATTTCCTCTGTCAAAATCAGGAGTTTGATGAAGCGGTTGAAAGGCTGCCTAACTTCAGTGATGCTGCAGGAACACTACCCTTAGCTTTGTCAAAAGCCATTCTATAGCTTTTCATAGCTATAGTCAGCAAAAGAAATGTTCTACCTACTAAACTAATTATTCCTTTGTGATGGTAGAAGTTGATTTATTCAACAACAAAATTAAAATATGATAGACCAGAGCACTTAATAGTGATGCTGTAGCACATGCAGATCAAAAATGAATAGCCATTGAGGGGAAAAATGTTAGTGAAGACTTTTTAAAAGCTCAAGAAATACATTTATGTTGTTCTGTTACATTATTAACAGGAGCAATAAGAATGAAGTCACAATAGTATAAATAATTTAGGGGTTTTTCTGTAACCTAGTTTGTGTCTTAGCAAGATCAAACTAAAAAGAAAAGAAAAAATGGTTTATCATCTAAAACATTTCATGTGTGAATTAACTGAATTTCTAGTAGAAGAGTATCACATTAAGTATGATTGAATATAATCTAATATTAAATATGGTAACATTAATAATTATCAAAATTACTAAAATTTGCTTAAAACTACAAAAAAAAATATGTTGAAAAGAGCTCTCTAAATGCTTAGCTTGTGAAAGCATCCCTTTGCGTCAGAATGTTTACACAGTTAAACCATCCACTATCAGATGCTTATCAACTCCTTTTCTAAAAAATCTAGTGAAGTATGTTTTCCAAGATCTTTGGTAGCCTTTCACTAATTCAGGCATTAAAGAATGTTTCCTAGTTTTTAACCTAAACTCATCACTCCACATGAAGTTGCTGGGGAGATGTGGAAAAAAACCAAACCAAACCAAACCAACCAAACAAAAACCCCCACAATTACCTGGTAATAACTTTGTAACATTTTTCACTTACTGTCCAGTCTTCCCCTCTCTAGAATTAGCAAACCCAACTACTGATAGATTTTTTTTCTTATAAGATACTTTTCCTAATCTCTGTAGTATGCATTTATAGTTCTTTTTCAATAATTATGGAATTTCTATAATTTTATAATAATCTATAAAACAGTTTTACAAAGTAGACACAGATGAGCATCAAACAGAAGAGGATAAATCACACGCAGTCTTATGTATAGCAGGAGTTTTCATAGGTCACAGACAGTTAATGCCTTTTCTGCAACAGAATTACGACTTGCCATTTATCCAATGAACCCCAGACTACTCACAAGTTATATTTTGCCATACTGCCTGTCTATGCCTTCTGCATTTATTTCTCCTTCTCAACATTAGTCTTTGCTGTACTTTGTGAGTGAATTTCAGATCAACTATCTAATACACTAAAGACATCAGCATCTCCAATTTCAACCAAAGTGTTTGCAGCACCCACTCTGTCCACACGCCCCAACTCTGTATGTTACTAAGGCAGGCTAACTCCATCACCCAGGTAGTTAAAGCAGAAGTGGATCTAGGACTGCACTTGCGACACCTTCTCAGCCTAACAATGAATGGCTGTTTACCAATCCCAAGAGACAAGTTTCAATTAGGAGGACAGCTGATAATAATTTATCTAATCTTATTTCCTTTTATCATTTATAAGAATGCAGCAGAAAACAGAATAACAAAAAAATAAACAGTACACAGGTCATATTCATCACTCAACATTTATCCTGTTCCATTCCCACACAACACATGCTTAAAAGTAGGGCATAAACTACTGATGCCAGTGACTGTACATCATTTTCCTGGAGTGCAACGTGGCCTTGCACTGTTAAGACAAACATGTGAAAAACATTATGCTGCATCTCCCTGGAGAGAAAACCTTAGTAGCAGCACAGGCTCTCAGCAGCCTTACTCTCATCCTGACTGCCCTACTGAGCTTCTAGAAGAAATGTAAACTTACACACACACATTACCAGACTAGAGCTACCAAACTCACTTGAACTATTCGATTTCCATGATTTATTTTAAAATTATGCCACCATTGTCTAGATAGATGGTGACAAAGACAACTTGATCAAAGTAATATACTGTAAGGGATAGCGCATTTGTCTCTGCTTCCATCTCTTTAAACCCATTTAAAGAGTAAGAAAGAAGCTTTCATGACATGATCCTCCCAGTCTTGCCTTTTTCAACTGGATCACTGAGAACAGATTTCTCAAATATATAAAGAAAATACTTTAAGTCAGTCAGCTAACTCAAAGCACAGGCTGGCAGAAGTAAGGTATCAGTAGTGGATCACGAGACAGGAGTGAAGAAAGCTAAATTTAGAGAGAGGGTTAGAAAGCATTTTTTTGCTGCCAGGATACTCCCAGACCTCCAAGAAGGTGGTGAGGATATTAGCCCTGGAGAAGGTAAAAGGAAATAGGGAACCATGAAGACAGAACAATATGCAATTACTATTTTTTTTTAACCTTTTGCCCCACCCCATTCAAACCATATTCTTCCTTCAGTGGTAATTACAGTCTCTTTTATTCTCCACTTCTCTATAGAACTCAGAATATTTTCCCTCCAAAACATTGTGATCTATATATGCATTTTGGAGTATTCCACTGGGAAAAAAACAAAACAAAAACAAAAACAAAAAACAAAGTAGCCCCCCCCCCAAAACCTAAGAAACAAAAACAAGCAAACCAGAACATTTTTAAAGTCATGCTTTATTAAAGGTAGTTTTACAGCACAAAGAATAAACTAACAGCAGATTAACACAAGTCATCAGAACATTAAATACTCTTGTAATCACAGCTACCTTCCCACAAAACACTTAAAACAACTATAGCACAAGAAAAACCCTTCCATTAGAAATCAGGCTAGTATTTACCTGAACATTAAGAGACAACAAGATTTTACATTAAGGCATGCAATTAACAGAACTGCTGATACAGTAGGGCAATTTTTTTTCTATTTTATAACAGAACACTTGTTACTACCTATTAGACATTTTCCACAGCCAAAAGTACAGACTAAAAAAATAGCAGTGAATGAGGAACACAGTTTTGAAGAACACTTTTTGGGTTAAAAAATCTAGAATTAAAGTATTTTGTAATCCAAAATAAATAAAGTAAATTATTTCACTCAGAAAATAGCTTTTGTTGAGATAATTTATCAGGCAACCTGATTCTACTAACTAAAAAAAAATGGTTTCTGAAATTATTTTAAAATTTCATCCAGTTTGTGAATTCTGGATTCATTTACAAATTAGATGCCCAACTTAACTTAATGGACTCAAATACAGTTAAGAATTAGTAGTATTTTCAGCACTGTTTTGAAATGCAAGAAATTGCCCGTATTAATTCTATCTTCTGCATTCACATAGTTGTTTGGGGTTTTTTTCAAATGTTCCTAGTTTCTGTTTCTTTATTGTAAGTTACAGATCATTTTATGTGCATGGCCTAAAAGCTTTTGAAACATTTCCATATTAAATTAAATGTTTGGATCGGTAGAGGCATTACAGCACATAATGCTGAAAAGAGGTAAACAAAATGCTTCTGAAATTTTTTCTTACTTTGGAATATTCTTCACAAGGAATTTTTAGATTTTGGAAAAGGAACATTTACTTTTTTGCGTCCACGTTATTAGAGGAAGCATAGTGATTTTGTCATTGAAATGCTTGGATTCTCTTAAGAAAAATTTAGCAATGTTTCAATAAAAATTCTTCTAATATCTGCAGCCAAACTAAAAAGTATTCAAAGATGCTAAGGGATAAAAAATACACCCAGAACTTAACAGCCACATGTAAGTTAGTAAATTCTCAAGTTAGTAATTTCTAGATGCAATTTTACTGTCTCTTCTATTTGGTATCTCTCACAAAAAGTCCCTCGCTGTATTATCAATTAATTTATTTCAGTCACTCTCTTCTTTCTTGGTGCTCACAACCTTCCTCTTCCTAGTTCCCAGGAGCACCCTTGCTTCTTAAGGAGTGGAACTGGCCTGAATGCTAGTGTGTTTCTTCACTTTCTACTTGGATCCCCCATCCTTCAGAGAGCTCCAGACATCTTCACTGTTGCTCAGCAATTTCCTGAGAATGAGCACAACAGGCCTGACCAAATCTATGGCTGTTGCTGCTTGACAAAGCACTTGGGAAAAGTAACAGACAGGTCCAATTGAAGACAGTAGCATATACTGTGCAAAGAACTTTTTTATTTAATTTCCAAAATACGTTTTTCCACTTTCACAAAATATTTTGCAGCTGTAAGTTCTGCACTATACTCAGGGCTCACCAGTCTATGGTGGATCATTTAATACAACCACAAAAACTATCATTTTAAGGCAATGTCGACTATCCAGGTAGAAATCTCTTAAGTTATATAGCAAGGTTACAGCAACACACTGACATTTTATGAGGAAGTGAAATGAAAACACCATATATATTTCAGAGAAAGATGCTTAAGGGTAAAAAAAAAAAAGTAGCACCCTATGAAGGTTCTATTCAATTGACATTTTGGTTTTTTGACATCTCTGCACTAAAAAACGGTGAAGAGAAGTTTTCACCCAAACTACAATGTCTCTTACGATGGTCTTAACATATTTAGCACAGTTGGCCATCATCCATTTGGTTCACATTCAGTAGGAGAAGGAAAGTAAGTTGGCAAACTGGATGAAATATCCAACCAACATGGAAAAGAGGGATACTTGTTTGAAATGAGAGCTGAGTCTAAGAACAGATAAAGAGCCAGTTTCAGAGCAAAAGATTCAGTTAGCATGGTAACATCACAAACCTCCCTCAACCTGAGACATGAATGATGTGACAGATGTATCTATGTGACCCACACGTGACACCTCAAGACTAAGTTGCAGCATTGCCCCAAAATTTACACTAGCTGCCCTCCCAAGGAAAAAAACCCAGGTATTAAGTTAAAGCTGCAAAGCCTTCAAAATATGTGAATTATCTTTCTTTATTCAAGTGCCAAAAATTGTCTTCAGCTGAAAAACAAATTATTTGTCACTATGATCCTTAGATCCTGGAATTTACCTATCTTGTCTTGATGCTATAAAACAAAGATCTTCCCGGGTGGACCAGTGAAGCTATCTGTCCAGTGGGTTTTTCAGCTTGCTTCTTTTCTTTCTTTTGTGCAGAGAGGGGGTGGCAGGGAAAAGGAGAGGGAGAGATGAAGGTAGAACTGTGCCTGTCTCTGTTAGGGAATATTAAGAGCTACAGAGACTTGATATCTGTTTTCTAGGTAGGTCTTCTTTAGAAGCTACATTAGAACAATAGGTGTTGCTGTGCAGTTATTACAATAAACAAGGCTTTTGAAGATTTTTCACATTACAAAAATAATTGAATGAAGTTTAGGGAAACAAATAAAAGAAAGTGCAATGTCTGAACTTCCTCCTGCTAACATTATCTTGTATTAATACAAACAAAAATACCACTCTTGGGTTATATCATACTAACTTTATAGGAATGCAACATAACAGTAAAGCTTTCTAAAGAAAGGAAGAAAAAGACAACAGTGGCACATTTGGTTTCCTAATTAACAATAATGTCAAGATACATTGGCAGTAAGAGTTTAATAAAAATTGGATTGCAGCTACTTCCTGAGGCTTATGTGGTATCTGCAGCATTGCACCACAGCATAGGATATCAGAACACAGTGGGACTGTTTACCCTGTCAATCACTTGTCAATCTGTCCAGCTTTCTACAAATATCCCTTGTATTTGGGAGCTGTTTCACAAACCTCAGTAATTAAAATTTTTAACACAGGGATAGACACATTTAGTAAATCTACTAAATTAAAGCCACTAGCATGCACAAGGAACAAAAAGTGATGTCATGGTTACCTTTGGGCAATCAGGAAAGTTAGATGTAAAAATCCCCTTCAGTTATTTAAAACGTGTTTATTTTTCAGGTATTACTTTTTGTTAGGTTTGGGTTTGAGTTTGGGTTTTTTTAATATTTTAATAATAAGCATATGTGTGTGTGTATGACTTCAAAGTGAGGAGATAATTTTTGTTTTTCTTCTCCACAAAAATAAGGAAACACTATTTTACACAAAGAATCTTGGAATCATTTATGGTAAAGAAAGCTAGACTAACTAGATTTTCCATTCAGAAAGCAGAAGATAATTGCTTAGGAGAAAAAATCATCTTCTCCAGAGAAAGCAGACATCTAGACATCACAGTATCTATCACCTGAGCTTACAGCAAAAGTCACCAAGAAGGAAGGTCACACTGAAGTTCAGGACAGGGATGAGAAATAATATGATGAAGAAATTGAGAAGACAAAAAGCTTTCACAGCACCCAAGAATCTGATGAAGTTGATAACTGAAGCACGGAAGAAGCATGACTGAACCTGATATCCCCTGAGCTCTGACAAGTTATACAAAAGCAAGAGTCATCAGAAATTATTGCTGATATGATTAAATGATCCTCTATTAACTTAATCTGGAACACTGTCAAATTATGGGTTTGACTACAATATGCAGTCAGAGTTTGTATTGGTGAGGAAATAATTTCTGTACTGAAATACCCCTTGTCCTGTAGCTACGGGTTCAGGTTTGGCAAGCTTGCATTTCCTGAAGAAACAAAACCCCCTACAAGTCTAGCAGCTGGCCAAACAAAATATCTGTCCACAAAACCAGGAGAAACAGTAGCATCTTTAGCATCGTTCTCCTGGTATAAATCCGACGATCATTTTGTAAGAAATATCCATCGTAATTCAGACATGCAAAATTCTTCATCTTATACCTAAAGCACATTCTTGAGAATTATAATCTGCATTTTCAAGTGACAATATGCAAAAAAAGCAAGTTACATAATTTGCCAAACTTCTTGGTCCTGATTCATGATGCAGGCTTCACTGTTTGGTGGTACAGTCTGCAGTTTCCTTCTCAGTCATCTTACCCACCTCACACTGAAAAATGCGTGAAAACAGCAAACAACTCAGGGAATGAGAACAATTTGAGAAGAATGAACAACTAGCTCTCTCAGCCAGGAACCCATATGTATGTTATAACAGTATTGGCTAGGACTGTGATAGGAAAAAAAGGAATCTTGAAGAACCAGAAGGTTTCTGAGTTTCAAAA
Organism: Sakesphorus luctuosus; assembly: GCA_013396695.1. NCBI lineage: Eukaryota > Metazoa > Chordata > Aves > Passeriformes > Thamnophilidae > Sakesphorus > Sakesphorus luctuosus. The sequence continues at coordinate 445,495 of VWZD01008491.1, forward strand.
AGCATATTACCTCAATGCTGTCATTCACTTCAGAGACAATGTTAACTACTAGAACATTGATCAAGCCATCAGACTAATTAATTGTAGGCCATAAAGAAATCTTCAGGGCTAGGGCTGCCACTGATGGAAGTGCAAAAGCGAGGAAGAGTGACTTCATGATAAAAAATGCACATCTTCCATATACAGACACATCACTATTTTCCAAGATTTGCATGCAATTTACAATATTGTTTCCTACATTTTTCATATGCTTCCCTTGGCACCAGATTTCATTAAGATGCTGGCAGTGCCATCTGCAGCTCCAAAAGCACCTCCTCTGTCAACAGCTTGATCTCAGATGAGTCACTCAGCTTGGGCTAGCAAGCACGCAGAAAAGCCTCTTAAGCCTGTGTAAAGAAGGCAACTCAGTGAGCTGCATTAAACACTTTGCAAGAAATAGTCAAGCAAAGAGAGTAGAAATATTGTCATTACTACAGTTTGAAAGTCTAACCTTGAAATTCTGAATTTTAAATTCCAAAATTCTAAAACATGCCACAGGCCAGATTCTATTGCAAAGTCCTCCATCACAATTCAAGACAAACAAAAGGCACTTAATTTCCACCCAAGCAACACAGCTCTCCCTAATCTTTGTCAGAGGAATGTGGAGAACCTGATGGAAAATAATCTTCCAGTTGCCAGTGCTGATTCTCACACTTGTATCAGTACCATATGTTAGACATCCACTACAGGACAGGACCCTATTTAGAAGAGAGTCTAAGCAGTAAATTTAGAAAAAGCTAATATATAAAGTTTATATGGGAATCATTTATATCCAAAAGGAGTAGACGAGTTTGCATCAAAACACAGAGTAACAAAAAGGTTTAAGATCTTTGTGTTCTGGCAATAATGTTCTCACTCTACAAACCTCTTTATTGAATTAAGACTTTTCAGGTCAGCCTGGCTTTAAAACTACTTCAGAACAACAAAAAAAATATATCTATATCTATCTCCTTTTGAATGATATACAGATATTGACTTAAAAAAATCAGATGGAATTATAGGGTAAGTTAGTGCAATGCTAAGAAGCTCATGGTAGCTTGTAAGTAACTGGCTCAGCACCCACAAGGGGGAGTCTGCCCTTGGGAACAAATCTGTACCTTGCACTTCGTTAAGACAGTTTATCGGACAGCTCACCAGCCTACAATTTGGTATAGGACATTTTCCACAATTTTTAAGCTTTAATCAGGGCTGATGTTTGCATAAGAGGAGAGTCATAGAGAGGGAGAGCAGGAAGGAAGCTGAAAAATCAAGAAATCGGGACAATGACCTTCACAAAGGGAACATATAACCTGTCTAAATACACTGATTTTTAAAAGGAAGAACCAGCCCAGGGAAGCAGGAATGGAAAACACATACTCAGAAAACATGTATTTCCTATTTATCTTGGTTCCTACAGCATGTCTATTTCCACTTCTAATCTGCTTGGAAATGACTAATATTTGTTACTATTTCCACTTTGGAACTATTTGTCTTCATAGCCATGGTAATACATTCACATAAAGGCATCAGAGCTGTCAAACTCCTTCATTACAATTTGGATCATGGTGTAGAGGCTGCGGTGTTGGCATTTGCATCTCACTGGACCCGTAACAGCAGACACTCATCATCATCAAGTCATTATCACATTTTCCCTTCGTGGCTGTGTTTATTTTAAGAAATTCCCATGTGTTCAAACACTGCCTAGGTACCAATTCTATATAAAGCTTCAGCACAAACAAATATTTCCTCACTTTCCCTTTACAGTTCACATCTTCTGGAGTAGTTCCTACAGATTCAAAACTTCAACATTACATCTAAGAACAATACAAAGAAAGCATAAAACAGACCAAAAAGATATATTTATCATACAGGCTTTAACCACAGTTCCACTCTCCCCGCCCCGTAAGGTTACTATATTTCCTTTCAAAACTACAGCTAATTCACACCACATTTTCCTTTTAAAAAAGTCTCATATTTGGAAAGTTTTATGTAGTGTAATCTTCTCTAAACATTACACAATCTCAAAAGTACTGCTGATAAAACTACACCCAGCAGGATATTGTAATTAAGCAAATAAAGCAAAATAAAGCATCAATTAAAATATGATTTCTGGTTATATAAAATTTTCCTCTGGTAAAGAGCAAAAACCAAATTCAAAACATCTTTTCAGTCTTCTGGACCACCCAACTTAAACTGAAACAATTAACATATTTCAAGTTGTTTGGGTTTTAAAAATTACTGGTTATAGTTTTCTGTGTATAGTGTTTATTCTCCTCTCTATATGCAAAATAAAAAGATCCAGGGTTTTCCATGTCTTGATTTAGAAGGAAAGAGGTTCCAAGAAGACCCAGACAAATTTATTAACCATGGAACTCCAAAATGATGACAGCCATATGCTTGAACAGTAGGAATATATTGAAGATCTTCTGTCTGTCACTTTCTCTGGGCATACCAAAACTACTCTTTTTGTTTAAAAAATTGCCAAATTCATATGGAACTGGCACTATAATTGTGCAGAATGAGATTACACCATTAAAAAGAGTTTCCTGAAATGCTCACATTTAGCAAACTAATTAAAAAGTCATCCCAAATTCAGAAGCCAAAACAAAATACAATGGACAAGTACAGTCATACAACCATAATTAAAAATACAAGTAAAGTGAACAAAACGCATTAATAACAGCAGACTTCCTTACACAACAATCCCACCCACAGCTAGATAATGCAAAGAAGGAGGTTCTGAATACTGTTACAGGAATCTAGATTAAGTTCCCTTTTCAACAAAGTAAACAGCCGAATAGCTTTACATTTCTAAGGAATCATAAACTTTTCAAACTATAGCATCACATTCTTAGTCACTGTATGAAGATAGTAAGTTCCAAATTCATACCTCTAGTTCACCAAATAGCAATGCATTAATAGATTCAGATAATATTTTTGTTAACTAGTTTCTTTGGGAGAAACTTGAAGAAATCTTTTCAAGACTATCTCCAACTTTGTTAACATTTTCCCTTTTACTACTTCTCAAAAACTGGTATTTCTTTTCAGTTCTTGAGGGGTTCTTGTTTGTCTTAAAATGTTTAAATCTTAAGTATTAATAGTGAAGGTCCAAAGAATTACCAGTGCTAATGCATTTGCAGTGGTGTGTTCCATGTAATGTATTTGGCCCACTTGGAACCTTTGTGGATAAAATCACTATGAATAGAGCTTGTAAAAGAATGGTTTGGAGTCCAGCAATAAATAAAATAAATGGCAGAAAAAGCTTTGATTTTCTGCTAGTACAGAGAAAATCCAACACCTCCTGCTACTCATAGATGTTAAATCTTGTGAATTTATAATTCCAGAAGACTGTCAAGTTCCACTTCTTTAGTAAGAACTTGTGTATCTGGGAACATTACTAGTATTTTAACTTCAACACGAATATATACCAAATGATCATTTTTAGGTCACCCACCTCAAAGACTTGCAACTCACTGCAGAAATAATTTCTTGCTAATTAACCTCCTAATTCAATTACATTTCTCCTGCTCTTTGCTCCCCCCATATATGTGCATACATGATACTCTCATTATTTTGTTACTATACTGTTATATAAACAGGTTAATAGCACATACTAATTTTAAAGTCTTGCCTAGATCTCAAATCAACTTCTTTATTCTTACATTTGACTGAGGAAAAAAACACAATAAGTTTTGCAACCTGATTTACAAGAACAAAAAATCCTCAGTTTAGCCAAAATACTAGTGAAATATTTTTACTCTTGCAATAAAAAGGAAAAAAAAATTGTTTTAAGTGAGCATCCCACAACAACAGTTAGAGAAGAACACCACCTCAGCATTGGTTTTGCAAAACAGCATAGCACAATTAAAAATACTTCTTTTTTCATTTCCTGCAGTTTCTTTGATACATACATGAAATTGCATGATATTATTTTTCCATGCTGCACTATACATTTCCACCTATTATCATTAAGTCTTTCACAATAGTTTTCTCCCATGTGATCACAATCCTTATTGCCGTATTTTCCATATTCTCCAGTCCATATCCATAGGACAAATAACAGCAACTTTTTTTTTTTTATTTAAATCCTATAGTAATATTTCCTCTAACAAAATTTACTGGTGTGCTGTTTATACAGTTTAGATCAGCAATCAATAGACTACAAAACACATAAATACTTCACCCCAGCACCTTATCTAAAACTTCAACAGTCTGTGGCACAACTGGCCATGCCCCAGCAGCTTTGAACCTAGTTTTGTATGCAAGACTTTAATCAGAGGTGATCGTACACTGCATGTTGCAAAATTTTTTCATCTTAATGTGAACAAATGCTAGTTGATCAAATTTTACTAACACTAATCTTTATTTTAAATCCTAAAACAGTTGTACAATTATTTGATTATTTCCTAATTCAAGAAGTTTTACAACAGAGTGAAAGATTCTCTCCTTTTGCACAGAGTCACTGTTATCAGCCAGAACAGTGAAGATGACCTGCTCAAATCTGAATGCGTCTGGCAACTCTCACTGGTGAACCAAGGAAGACCAACTCTATGAATCTTATTTTCCAGATGAAATTTAAATGCAACATCTGCTAAACTTACATACAAAACTAAAAGTTTGCCATGAGACATCTCCACACTCTATGTCAAACAAGTAGTTTTGGCTTCTGTGCCTCTGACATGAAAACTATACTAGAAATTAAGAAGAAAAGCACTCCTCTGTCGACTTGGTATGCTCTCTACCTCACAAGAATTCTGGTTTTTTCATTTTTAGAAACATCACTGATCTAAAAAGTTACAGGGTTTTGAGTGGTACTTTCATTTTTTTCTTGTGTTGTAGGCATCTAAGTGATAAGATTACTGCTGCTGTAACAAGTTAAAGCACTGGAGAGTTACACTAGAGTGTTTGCTCTAATGAATTTACAGACATTACTGAAATCAAGGAGGGAATTCAATCTTTTGCCTTTTACAAGGAATGAACAATTCATAAAGATCATCCAGAATATGACAGAATCAATTAATCATTGACTAGATTTAACATTAAAGCAGAAGTAGCAAGGATCAGATAGGAGTTTTCTCCAGTCTCAGAAATTGTCATTGCTTTCCTGCAGTATATGTATGTGTTTGTGTCATTTTTTTAGTTCATGTAAATAACTTTCTTTAGTTCTGCTAAGCTGTTCAAATTTTCTTTCTCCCTCTTTCAGATGCACATTTACATTCTTTTCCATTTATTAAACCCTTCATATCTTTATACTCAGAAACTAGCTACTACAAATACCCCTTCACTATATTAGCTGTTATCCTATCTTCTTTGCAACTCTTCCCTGTGGGCCTTATCAAACTTGATATGCAAACATTGCAGTTTCAGGGTCAATCAACTATCTAAATCCCTGCCATCTACCACCACTCCTATAAAAAGCCATGGTGGGGGGGGGGGGGGGGAAGAGTTGGTGTCTCTTCTATCTCCCCCATATTAAAGTACTAACAGCTGCCATCAAACCTCTCCTTGTACACACCACCTTTAGATTACACATTCATAGCAAAAATAAAAATGTCATTGAACTGTCTGGACAGAAGAAGAAATGAAAAGAAAGAGGCAAAGATTTTGTGTCTTGCACATATTACCCTGCAAATCCTCAAGGAGTGCTTAACCAAAAGACTTACCCCCCCAGTTCAGCCCCTTGTTTCTTCACCCTAAAGATTAAGGGCCATGGAAAGAAGCGTTCAGAGTGTGGTCCTTTAAACACCCTTGAGCCAGGGAGGGTCTGCACCTGGGCTTGGCTGTAAAGATGAAAAGAGTTCAGCAAGTCCCAGCTTTATTCCCCATGAGGTGGGTCTGAACAGCCATTAGCAGAACAGGCCTCTCAAGTGTCTGAGGGAGAGAATAAACTCTGCTCGGCATTCATAAGCAGCCTTTCCCAAGTAAAACCACCAGTCCTGGCTCCAATACCCTCACAACAGCTACAAGGATCAGCACAACAGGCTGGCTTGTTCATCACTGCAGCACCGGCTCCAGTTCTTCTCTGAGACCAAGTTTGTTTATTGGCACTTTCCATAACATAATGAGAGTCCCTTTAATTGGTACTTAGATAATTGATGTGACCTGCCCACCAGGAGTCTGAGTCCCATACAATTCAATATAGTTTCAGTTGAAGTTTATCAGTCTGCATGTAGAAAGTGTAGCCTGTCTTCCTGCATGCATTACTCATCTTAATCACTCACCAGTTCAGCAAACCTAAAAAGCTCCACTAGCAGTGTAAAAGCGTAACCTCAGCATGGTACACGGTAAGCCTCTCTTATGTATCCTACGCATATTCTAAGTACTCCTTCATCCAATGTGTCACTTAAGAAATGAATATTGCAGAATTATTTTTCAATTAAAAACACTGAAAAAAGTACTGAAATTGTGATCCACTTCTTCAACTGTAAATAGTCAAATATTTCCGACAAAAGAAGATACAAGTACCTCTGACAAGTCTCTATCTGAATATTAAATTTCAACTTAATAAATATATTCAGAGAAATTTGAAAAAAATTAAGATCCCACTGGTAGACAGAAGTCTCACTGCAGCTGTAACATTTCATCAAGTCTTGGATGACTTATCTCATTTGTGTGGAGAAAGGGAACATTTACTGTATCAGCAGATTCCACCTGATTTTTCCAGCTCAGTTATTGACATGTGTGAAGGACATGATCATCAGTAAAAACAAAAGTATTCAGTAAAATTTGTGGATCATCAATAACTGAGTTAAACTGTGCTGATTATCAGTCTCTTAACATGCTTTAAAGTTGTGGGGTTTAGCCCCTAAGCAGAAACCAAATAATAAACAAACAAGCCCCAAACTAATCTCTAAACCTAGATGTAATTTCAGTTCTTAGTACAGTGTGTTTATAAAAATACATCAGCTGAAAAGCATATGCTCTTTAACATAGAGCATTTTATCTAGCTTTAGATCTAGGATGCAAAAAGCGATTCAAACACACTTTGTAGGGCAATATTACTGCAAAAAGCATTTGTAGATCAACATTACAACAAAAACCATTATTAAGGATGTAGAGCAAGTTAAAGCTTTTAGATAGCATTGACTTTCTTCGAGACAATGGATCACATGAAAGTGGATCTGTGCAGGGTAATGTGCCTATGCAATTTTGCAGTAATGTTGTTTCCTTCGCCAATTTCCTATTCTTTTTGAAGAATTCAGACAGTAGCTACTTCAAGCAGTGCACTATACCAGACTTCCTTTTTGTTTTTCTTTATAAAAGCTTGTAAATTCTTATCAAAAACATATAGACAAATCTGGCAAAAAACCATTTTTTTAATGACAGTATAATTTTTGTTGATACATTCTATATATGTTAGCAATTTTCTAGGAAAAAACATGCTCTTTTTAAGAATGTACACTTTGGGAAATATTTTTAAAAGGAGAAATACATGCGTTGTTTGAATGCTGAGTAATTTTAGAGACGCTTTGAAACAAATTCAATGCATTTAAAATGCTATATAAATCAACTTTCAGGATGAAGGGTCAACAGGGGTTAAACTGTCTGTCCTTCTTGCCTACATTCATAAATGTCTTTCTAGTTGTACTTATAGAAGCAACTGCAGTGTAACGTGGATATTAAAACCTCCAAGGAAACCAACAATAAAAGCTGTGAAGAATTTCACTAGGGTTTTTTTTTTCCTTAGGTGTTAATTAAATGATCATTTAACACTGAAATGTAAACACAACATTTTCATCTACTGACAGCATAGCCTATTATGAATCCAGGGTAATAAACGTCCTGGTGTTAATACTCTGAACCAAGTTCCCACAACACACTAAGATGCCTTGTCGTGTCTAAGGTTAAGCATCTAGACACAAAACAAAGATTGTGCCTACTCGACTTCCAGTTCAATTTTCCCATCGCCCAGTGACCTAGGTAACACTTTGAGCAATAAAGAATAAATTTAATTTCTCCAGCATTTTGTGAGGATTAGGAACAATTGTCAGCCTGCAATGACTTTTTATCCTTGGATTCTTTCTCTTCCAGAGCATTCCCCCAGTTCTAAAAGAAAATTCTGATGGTTTAAGACACAGAACAAACAGAACTTTAAATTAGGCTTTTTTCAATCAATTGGAACTGTTGGAGGGGAAGCAATCAACCTTTCTTTGGACTTTTCTCAGCTATTCAGTTACTTTAGGCTTTAATCTTCCACTCGCAGAAGAAACCTACCATCACAGAGAGAAGCCTCTATACTTTCAGATTTTCCCTTGGCCTGATTTATTCTTTTTTTCTGTGTGTGTGTGTGTGTGATTTTTTTTAATCAAGATGACATGGCTGCACTTAAACATCCACTCTGTGCAAGTCTAGACTTACAGATGTCCTCTTTATAACATTTCCCACCATGTTTCTGCACCACATAATAGTGGCATTTCCTCTGACATGCCTTTTTACTTTTCATGACTTCCTTCACTGAGATTCAGTTTCCTACTTAACTCCTGCCTAAAAGGTTTCCTATATCATAATTTACCAAAGCTTTCAAGATCAACCCTCCAGGAACAAACCAGGGAATGATTCAGACTGGTCATGAATATGGTGACGGGTGACCCTAAACCAGCTACTTTAATTTTAATATCAAAAGGCAATTATTTTAGTTCTCTGCTTTGACTGCTATCACATCACCAAAAATAAAGAAGATAATTATTTATGCTTGGGGCTAAACAGGTCAAAGTACCAAAGCCATAATAACTAAAATAGATATCTTGATTACTCTGAAGACCATCAACCACATTATTTTAATAGAGCTATGGCTTGTGTAATTAGTACAATTCATGTTTTTTCATTAGACATATTTAAATGCCAACAATTAATAGCATAAAAAATAAATAACACAGATATTTGTGTTGATCATAAAAAAACACCTCAAGTCGCATTTTTGTTTGATGTTTAACATGATTTTTCCAATTAAGGTTAGAAGTGACTAAACAGTTTTGGAGTGTTTGTTTGAATAAAAAAATCCATAGTTCCAAGTATCAAAAAATATTCTGAATTGGAAGGGACCCAAAAGGATCAAAGTCATATTTGAATGATACTTTCAGGCACAGGGTGTGGCTCTTGCGGATGCTCCTGTGCAGGACTAAGGATTGGACTCGATGATCCTTGTAGGCAGCTTACATAAAGAGTTAGTTATCTGCCCAGTATTAGAACTGGTTTACAGCTTCAGTAGTCCCTCCAATTTACCATTGTATCTAATAGCAAAAGAAACATTGTTTATTAAAAAACTACACAAAATTATGCTTTTATAATTAAAGAAATAAAGACAAATCAAAACAAAACTCAAAGACAGCTTCCAAGTATCTCAAAAGTAAAAATATAATCATCCACCTTGTGAGCATCGTCTCACAATAAAGTTTGTTTCCAGTTTTAAAAATCTCATACCGTTTCTTCAAATAACAACATTTCACCTGGTTTCTGTATATTCGGTAAACCATTTTTTTCCTGCACGGCATCATAACAGGGTTTGTGCAAATACAACAGAAAGCATAGCTCAGGAAAAGCCTACAGACTAAGAGATTCTGTAACAAAGGGCAGGAAGAGCAACATAGTGAAGTTTGAAGTCCAATAGTTGCACAAAGTGATAATACATTCTACCTTTCTTTCTGACTACATTTCAAAAGATCATTCTGGTTCTAGCAACACTTCCACTCAGCTCAGCCTAAGGCTGAATGCTTGCTGTTGCTTGGATATAGCTACTGTAAGTCATACACCAAATGTATTTATTCAACATTTGTTTCTGTGTTCAAAAAAATTACCTGATGAATTTCTACACATTTCCCTTCCAAAAAATCTCTAAGATGTCATTTTGGCCTGTAAATAAGGCTTATAACTGAAGCAAAGCTCCAATGGTATTTTTGTTTTGTTCAGTACCTCGTGCTAACAGTTTTCAATTTTGAAAAATTACAGCAGAGAATGAAAATTCAAAGTAGAAGCAAGTAATGGCAGGAGGAAAGAAAAGATGCACATGCAAGTCAAATTGCATGACGTATTCAAGCTCCCAATTCACTTTTGTTTCTAGGTTAAAAATGAGCAGGTGACAGAAGCAAAGAGTCTCTGTCATGTGTCACAAAAGTTTATCTCACAGATCATCCATACCAGAAATGAATGCCAGAGAAGAGGTATTACAAACCTAGCACAGATGCAACACGTTCTTAGTTATTTTGGTTTATTCTTACAGGTAACGAACTTTAACAAGAATCTTTTTAATGCACATTAATTATTTTCTTTTTTTTTTTTTAATATATAGTCCTGCCTATTTATAAATTGGGATTAAAGAAAGAATAAACTCACAGAACTGTAACTTTTTCTATCAAGCACAAGGGACAAAATTCACCCTGAAAACATTCTACACTGGGGCAATAAGACCTTATATTAGCAAAATACACTGATGTAGAAAATTGTTAAGCGTTTTTCCATGGTGCAAGAAAGATTAGTAATTGCTTATATATTAGAGATTTTTTTTAATTAGTGGCTTAAAATATTACAAAGCCAAAGTTGTATATTCATTTTATACACATAATAATATGCAGTATTTCTTCATGAAATAATCATTTTGAAAAACATTTATGTTCTAAGAACTATAATCACAGTTTAAGGGAAGCAGTAATAAAATAATGCTAGTAAGTAAAAACTACCTAGTATCAGAATTGGTATATTCGTAACAACTAAATTTAATTGTTTGAGTAAACCAATTTGAACATTCTTATATTTGAACTAAGCTACAGTTCTAAAAAAAGTCAAAACACTAGCAGGATGGACACAACGTATGGAAGACTTGTTTTTATTTAGCTCTGAAAGGTTAAGATTCAATTCTAGCACACAAAAACAAATGGAGTTGCCTTATATGCAGTTACATGCTACTAGAATAACCCATAACAAAGAAAAACTCAAACAAATTACTAAAGCAGCTCAACACACTATCCTGGGGAGGATATAGCAACAAGGTGGCTTCATAATTAATATTCGAATAACTCTTTGTTAAATTGCTGTCCTCCAGCCCACTTCTGCAATAAGGTGGAACACACTCTAAGGTTACCACAGCACATACAGCACTGGAAACCAACTCACTGTGCTTAATCAACAGCAGTTCCACTTGCAAAAGGAGAGAAATTCAGTGATATTGCCTTTTGAAAAGGGCAAACTAATTGTTACTTCTCACTGGATTTAACATCAAGAGCCACTTGCTTGCAGTTGGAATATTTCAGAGGCTTTGGGATAAGGAGTATTTTTCTAATGAATGATTCCTCTATTGAGTTGTCAAAACAGATTCAGAATGAAGATAAGTACATTTTCTACAAAATTATGACCATCGTCTCACTCGCCATGATTACTATTAAAGGAATATAACAAAATCATAAATTACATCTCAAATGCAGGTACCTTAACAATAGGTAGCCCAGTTCCTAAAAACATTTTAAAAGTCCCTGCTCTGGTACTTACATGCACCCCTCTACTTTTTTTCTTTTCCTATCTGAAGTAGGGGTATATTTTGTTTCTTTGTCAGTTGCACCTTTTTGTTTGGTTGGTTTGGTTTTCTTTTGTTTTGTTTTGTTTTGACGGTTTTTGTGTGTGTTTTGCTTTTGTTGTTTTTATTTTTTCTCTCAGCAAACGTAAAAGCAAAACGATGCTCCGCAAGTGATGCAAAGGGCAGGTTCTCCTGCAGCAGCTCCCGCACCAGCACCGAGGGGCACCGGGAGACCTTCCCTCGGCCGCCGGAGTCCCCGCGCCGGGAGCGGCCGCGGCGCTGGGGCTGCCGGCCGGGATGAGTAATGATGTCGGTGCGGCCGGACAACGGTAACCCTGGCAACTGTAACCTGCAATTCCTGCCTAACCATTGTGGGATTTATTGTGGCAGGGGCCAAAGAGGCCAAGAGTAAAATGAAGCGGAGAACTATGGTGTCTGACACATCTAGTATCACACACTTTAATCATAGCTGGCAGAAATTAATTCAGGAGGAATTTTTGCAAGGCCCCCCAAAAAGCATGTTTTGTTGTTGTTGCTGCTGCCCAAGCTAATTTTTAGAGGGTATTTTTGATGTTTAATACCTTTTTCCTTCAATTATTTACTGCCAGGAATTTATTCTTTTTCAAAGTGACTAACAAGACAACTCAAAAGTTATGTTTATTAATCTCCTTTAGAGGAGAAACAATCATTGTATGTACCCTCAAGTACATGCAGGAAAACATATCTTACCACACCCACTACAAAGATTTGGGGTTTTTTCCCAAGCCAATATTGCCTACCTTATACAACAAATATTGGTCAGTAGGAAAACTTAACCTCATTCCAAGTGTAAGAAATGTAAATCAAAAGGGACAAGTTTTGTGCATGGAATTCAATAACCTTTACATGCCACTGATTATTAAAGGTATCTTTTAAAACTGATTTTCCAAACAGCTTGGGTCCAGCAGTCAGTATCCTGCAGCAAACAGCAATCAATGAACTGTGATCTAACCAGCCAAAGTAAGCAGTCAAAAACTATTCGCCTCAGATAAGCACTCACTAAGCTGTGGTAGTTCTCTGTACTAAGGTACCATCACTGACATTAGACAACATAGGATGAGTGGGCATATGGGTCCCCAAAAACAATGCATCTCCTTGGAGGAAAACTACTTGTTGAACAAGAACTTTTATTTCCCCAGAGTATTTACAACGGCACCTTTATTTTAACAGTATTGTATCAAAACACAGGTTTATATAATTTGTGCTTTGAGAGATTCCTTGCAAGGTAAGACTAATATATCCTATAGTGCTCGTCATACTATTTTTAGCATTAACTACTTACTACTGAAATATTTATGTCAAGAGAACTTTGTAGATAACTCTTAATAGGAAAATCAGTTTCTGTTTTGACTAAAACTATGCATTTTAACCAGTTGCAGGAGATTTCTTGGAAGGCTGCTAAATTGGAACGAAAGTATCCTGAATAACAATTTGTTAAACTTTCTTCAAAATTAAGTGTCTTTAGACACAGAAAATAATGCACTGTCTCTTTTAAACTCTCAACCTATCGCTTTCCTTTACTTACACTTCCCATCTGTCAACAAGTGCTTGTAATTTTATTACACTGTCCTGTAGTTTATGCAGAGTTGGTATTATTTTACAGAGTTCTGTTAATGGACTGGATAAATGGTAATGCTATTTAAACTAGTCTCCTGCTCCAGCAAACACAGCTGCAACTGTACTACTATTTCTAGGCAAACATCTTGACCTGAACATGCAGTGCTCTCTCAACCCGTCCAAAGAGAAATTGGAGCAGACAGCAAAGGGAAAGCATAGCTGGCCGCTGGCAGCAACCAACTGTGTCGAATCATAATTCATATACATTGTACCCTCTTTCTTTTATATTGCATTTAGGCTACACAACAAGCATATGTGCTTCTTCACCTGGCATCTCATTTACAGCCAAGGGTCAAATGGTAATTATTATTCACAGAAGCTGAACAGTATGTTGAAACCTTGCAGTACTCACATTGTTTGATTAGCTGTTAAATGCCAAAAATAAATACTAAATCCAAAACATAGTATACGTTTTATTGATCATGTTTAGAGAACTTTAATTCTCCTTAGAAAAATATTTATTTGGATGTAAATACATCTAAGCACATGCAATGATACACATAAAACCCCAAATCATTAATATTCTTCAAAGTGATCAAGCTACATATCTGAAAACTGACCAAGAACAATTAACTAACATCAATCCCTTTGTTGGCCTGACATTCTTTTAATTACAAATTTAGCGCTTAAGCAGCTGTAGATTTTCAGTATAATTCATATTTTCTTTTAAACATGAATACATTATAACCAGACATTCACTTTCATGGTCTGATCAACAATAACCCTTAGGCAGAGGAAATTTAATACTGTGAAGCGAGTGATCTCTTACTTTCCACCATATATGCTATGAGCAGTTGTGTGCTTTATGTCAAAGGACATTGTAGATTTAAGACTAGCATCTATCAAATAAACAATCCTGAAATAAATATATTCAAATATGATTTTGCCTGAAGTATGCATCCATTTTTTGCCAGCAAATTATGGCTCATTTCTATTTCATATGAATCTAGATAACAACCGTTACATTATAGGTGAAATAATAAAATTATCATAAATCTCTTTCATATTCCTTTCTGATGGAAGTAATGTCTTTATCACGACTGATTGAAATTATAAGAGACTCAATTTTTATTATATAATACCACATAGGAATATATTATAACAGAATATATTATAGCAGAGCAAAATATTTTTCTTTCTTTCTCAAGACAAAAGACTTCAACAGCTTTCTGGCCTAGTCATTTAACAACTCATTGCATCTACAGTGAAGTTTTGAAAACAAAGCATACATCCAAAGCAAAGAAATTAAACCAAATACATAGAACTAAATGTTTACAATAATGAGTAATTTCCAGTTTGCCAGTTTATGTTGCTATGAGAAAGGAGAAAAAACTACTGTTTCACAATATTAATACACAAATCAACTCCTAAAAAAAAAGCTCCATTATACCATTTGTTTTCAAACCTATTTCCATCTACTATAGTGGAAACAAATAAGAGGAATTCTGATTTCCTCTACCTTCCTTTTCTTTTTCCAAGCACACAAGGGATGAAACTCAATATAACCAGCAATTTCAACAGCAGGAATCTCACCTGAAGTCTAAAAAAATGTGTCAAACACGTATCTAATTACAACAGGGCTGAATTTGTGCAACCATTCTAAAGCCTACTTAAGCATGTCGTGTATCCCTTTGATACTACATACTGTAACTTAAAAGTACCTCAAAATTTATGTTGTTAAAATAAACCAGAATCCAAACTTTATTCCACATTTCAACTGCAACTGAATAAGTGGCTTCTTAGAAAGGACAATGGGTCAAAATATTTATTTTAAAATATTGCAAAAACATTATCAAACCAAAGAATACAATCAAAACAAAAAAGTCATTAACCAGTTTGATGTTATATCTATTCAAGGTACAGCATTTCATAGTTTTTTTTCTTTCCAGAGCTTAAGTTTCTACCTTTGTTTTCTTTGTGAGAGGACATGGGAGAGACTTCTCCACAGACCTAGCATTTGCCAATGCTATCATTTTTCTGGTCAAGTGTGTACAGCCACAAAAGCAGAACATCACATCACAAAACCAAATTGCTTCTACAGTGCTGCATCTCTGGGTCAGAATTTCCATAGGCATTTTTTATTTCCTTTAACACAGAAACAAGCAAAACCCCAAACCAAAACAAACAGGACAAAAAGGAAAGTCAAAGTACTCTTTCAGCAAAATTTCCCTAGAGAAGTGGGAATTGATGACAATACTTGTCTCATACAATTATTAGTATCTGACCTAGATTCAAAATAAAATTTTAAAAAGTTTAGCAAAGCAGTGAAAGAAAATATTCAGCTGAAACAAAATACCAACCTTCCAAGACACATGTTAGCCCTATTTGAGGCAAAAGACAAAAAAGCTAATGCAAGACAGTAACAAACCAAATCCAAATTTTCCCAAATAATAGTTACTGGGCCATGCTTACTTACAGCCTGTATAACTTCGGCGTCCCCAGAAAGAGCAGTTCAGAAAGCAACTGGAGGTTATTTCTGTTTAGGCGCCTTTAGAGAGAAAAAGAAATTGTGTTAAATTACAAATCCTACAGAGCAATGCATTGCAACCACTTTGAGTAGGCATTTCAGGGATGTAACAAGCTGATTTTAAATACCAGAAAGATCCATTAGCGGAGACATGGTCCAGTAGTAAATTTACCATGGACTAATTACATTTTCTGGTTTCCCCCCAACAGACGATATTACCTATTTCATGAAAGATTTTGAATCTCTGCAGTATGAACCAATCACTAAGTCAGGACTCTATCCTGCATAAACAACCTGAAAGCTAAAAGTACAAAATCAGCAGTGCAAATTCAATTCCCCACCAACTCTGCATTCCTCTTAGTATAATGAAACACACAGATATTTTATGATCATGAAGAGGTTCAAGGGAACATATATCAAATGTATACACTCTAACAAGACAATATTATGCCTAAAGATCCATATAACTTTTTATTTAAATAAAAAAGCAAAGGAAGCTACAGAAACCCTGATCAAATCAAATTCAGAAAAATCAAGATGTCACAGCTTATATTTGGCATTACAGGGTTGGGGTTTTTTGGTTGGTTTGTTTTTTGAATACAGTTTTGTCTCTACAGCTGTAAATATAGAAACTTGGAGGAAGTTAAATTTAAATAATCAAATATGATCAGTTGTAAATAAGACATTGTGCAAAAGGCAAAACTGCAACTGAAATCTGGAAGGTACCCACTTGTCTGTGAACCTTCTCACTGAACATGATGACCAGGGTCACAGCTGCTTAGACTGAGGTGACAAGATCAAAGCCCACTGTATTATAGCCATAGAGAACAGAAAAACCACTGGCCAAGACATATATTTTCTCTTCATGATCTTTTAATATACAACGCAGATTGTTCTTTCTAATGTCTGTAGATGACAGCCCTAGAGCATACAGTCATATGAGTCAACAAGTCAAGCTCAGAACAGGTTTTTGGTTGTTTTTTAAGCAATACTTCACCCATGCCACCTGCCATTCAAGCAAAGAAACCTCTAGGAAAAAGCTATTTGATCACATAAACCTTATCACAAGTCGCAGATTGCAATGCACAATGCCTGTCAATATAACAATTCAGGGCATTCCTAGACACCAGACTGCATGGGATCATCTGAGATAAATATTATATCATTACATATATATATTTGGAGTGGTCCCGTGGCGTAGTGGAGAGCACTCTGGTCTCCGACTCCCAAGGTCGCAAGTTCGAGTCTCAGTACGGGCAGCCCTGGCAGTTCAATGCCTCCCTGCCATCCGATCCCGTCAGATCTCGGATGCTCAGCAGGGTCAGCCCCGGTTAGTACTGGGTGCTGTAGATAGTCCCAAGGACTTCACTGTCACTGTCCAAGCTTGCTTGGCCATGGCAAATGAACCTTAGGACTTAAACGGTGGGGCCAGTTCTGCGCACGCTGCGCCTCACCTAAAAAATCCCCTGCGCAGGCTTGGAGGGCACACCCACGTGGGGAGAGCCCTGCCCAAATCTTCGTTCGCGAAGATTGGCCATTACTTATTTACTATATATGTATTATCCTTACAGTGGTTATACTACACACATTAGTAGATTCCTACTAAGACATTTCACAAAGTAAAAAATACATTGACAAGCAATCTTGCAAAATTAAGTTTTAGAATTTCATAAAGGTTCAGATTTTCCTGTTTGTTAGTCTTAGGGCTGAATTTAAGTAATTAAACCTATTTAGCCTCTCAGGGCTCATTTTGATAAACATTGCTTCACATAAGGGTCTTCCCAGTTTAAAGGTTTTTCCATTAATTCCCATATAGATACATACAGACATTCAAAATCCAGTTTTACATAGCTCCATGGTTTAGTTCACTTAGTTATTGCTCCCTTAAAATTCAATGTGACTACTGATGAGAGTAAAATAATCTGAGAAATATTATTATGTGCACACGGGTCTGCTCACACATTTCAAGCCATAAGCAAACAGTTTTTTAAAGTTCTAAATATATAAACTATTCAGTCATAACATTAGGTTCCTTTTTGTTATTGAAGCAGAAGAAATCTAAATCATGCATTTCGAGATTAAAGGAAAATTTAGAGTGAACCTGAAAAAGAAGGACTACACTACTGGGATAAGAGAAACAATGCAGTTTAATAAGTAGGAAAAAAAGCTCGATACGGCAACAACAATTAAAAAAAGTAAAAATCATGAACTGTGATCTTGCAAGTCACATTTCCAAATCAGCAGAAGGTAAAATTTTAGAGCTATAAATAAGTTAAGGGCTAGTAAAAGACTTCTCATTTGAACATTACTTAAAAAGAAAACCTTACCTACATAAAAGCAAAAAAGTGATACATTTTAGTGCTTGTGGATCTGCTGTATTTTAAAATAAGGTCATTTAAAAATAGAAACTTTTTGACCTTTTGTAAATTTGTGTATGAAAGTATACATTAAGACCACAAAACTGAAGGAGTAAAAGGAAGTTCTTCCAAAGTAACAGTTACATTTGTGATCCAAAGAGATTGTGAAAATGAAATTTTGAAACACTGAACCTGAACAAATGATTAAATAAAAAGAGATAAAATTCATTCACTACTTCTTTTAGCTAAATAGATACTTAAACCTCTAAGTCCACGATTACAGATCCAAAATGACATGGAAAAACCATGCAGGGTAAAAATTTTGGTCAGTTAGCTCTAATTAGCTGTTCAGGCCAAAAATCTGTTGATATTTCTTAACTATCCAAAGTTCAGATGCTAGACAATAATGGTGAGCTGTACATGAAAGGGCAATTAAATTACTCAGTATCTGTATAATACAAAAAAGGCACTATAAGCACAGTGAAATACTGTGATGATCAAGTTCATCAGGCACCAAATGCAACAAAAGTTATACAGGAACACACGGGATCACCTGAAGATACTTCACAGGCAAAATACTTGCTCTAATATATAACTTTCTACACAAAGAGTTAATATCTTAGATCAGGAGTTTGTTATTACCTGCAATTCCCATGGACCAGACAATGGAGTGTACCATTAGCATACTGATGCATGTGCTGCTGGACAGACTTTCAAATCTAAGTTATGGACAATAAATCAAGATTCATCTATTAAACTAGCAATAAATAGCAGTACCCTCCATGTCTCAACAGTTTGGTGAGCTTGGTACTTTGAAGTAATGTTTCAACACACATTTTTACTTTTGCCTTTCACAAAATGGAAATTCTAGTTCTTTGAGCACTAAGTGAATTGAGGGAACACACAAGTTAAATTACTGATCTTCTATGAATCCTGTATTGTGTATCTTTTACTTCAAATTTCATCCCACTCATTGAAGTTTCTTTTAGAACTAAGCTTTCTCTACCAAAAACTTGACCATTCCTTATTGCCTGTGACTAAGGACATAAAACATTACTAATTTTCATGAAGGTAATAACAAGAAATACGTCCTTTACCATATTTCAGAAAGAAGCTTCAGCTTCTCTCTACATCTAATAAGTTAGAGCAGATGCTTTTTAAGGGGTCAATTTGCTGTTCTTAAGTTTTCTATGATGAGATTTTATGAACTAGACTTCATTGAAATAAATTTTTCAAGACTACAGTAGAGAGTTCTGTCTGAAAAAAATGCTATGAAAACTACATGTAAGTGAATGGTAAAAAGGATGCAGAGCAAATCTGAAACACACAGCCCAGTATTACAGGACTCAACAGCTTCCCATTCAAAGGTCACTATGACGAGTTTCCGGTGTTTGGACAGAGCCATACCAGGAGTCCAGAAAATATATTACTGTTTTAAAATGGTTCCCCAATACTTCCACTTTTTCAGGTGAGCTCTTGCTTAATTTTATCTGAAATAACAACACACAAACATAATGGAACCAGTGAGCGAGAAAGACATGATCCTTTTTGTCCCCAGAGCTGGAATCTGACATAAGCACAGATGGATCACAGAATCCAAGACTGTAGACTGTAAAGAACTACAGCCAGTGCAGAGTAAAAAAAAATCAGAAACACTCCACCACATTTTATTTTGATGTGTGTTGGCAGACACCTCGCCACAGCTACCTAGCAGGCAGAATTTCCCTTGAGGCAATGTCAGAAGGGAAATTTCAGTTCCATCAATTGAACTGCTCTCCCAGAACTGGCATGAAGTTCAAGGTGAAGCACTGAAGAAAGTGATGAGATATTCCACACTGCTACTATTCAGTTTTTCAAATGAACTATGAATATTTGTGTTTCTGAAGGAGAGGCAAAGAGCTCAGAAGAGACAAAACATTAGTGGTGTGAGCAACACAAAACATACTAGAAAATATCTTATAACATTGCAATAACTTAGACTTTGAAGTCCCTTGGTAATGTCCACAAATAAATGTATAAGGGTCCAATATCATATTATTTTTTTTCAAATAAAAAACAAACAAACAAAAAAACCCTCTTGCAATAAAAATATATATAACTTTTTTCTTCTGTTGCCAAATGCATCTTTAGGAATAAAGAGATAGGGTAAACTGACATCCCGACACAGGTAAATTTCAGCTCTTCATGATGAATTCAAGTGAAGTCCACATACTACCTAAAGTACACAAGGTATTCCACATACTTCAGCCTAAAGCTCACAGAGCTCAGTCTTCTAAACATGGTAAAGACTAAAAAAGCATCTGCAAAGTGAAATGATGGAAGTAGGATACAAAAGGATCAATTTAAAGACAAAGAATAAAATTCTTTGACAAATGAGTGGGTGAAAATACTCTTTAAGGGAAGCTCAATAGCAAGAGGCAGACAAAAAGTAAGTACAGACAAACAGTAAGTTACCCTGTGAAGGACACAGCAGTTAGGTAAACAAAAAAAGTGGCTTGATTTGAACTACTGGTCCTAGTGAACAGGCTGTCTCAGCTGAAATTGGTACATATCTGAGTTTTACTTGTCTTCTGCATGTAGCCAGAGGATATGGAAAGGATGACAAGAGATAGAGGTACACTGCAGGGAGAGCACATCGTGGTCCCAAGAACAACATAACCTAATCCACTCAAGTCTGGCCAAGCCGAAGATCCACTCTAAACCCTTTCTCAAGTTTTCATTCCACGATAACTCTGATACAGTAGCAATCATGCATGAGGGTGGAAAGGAGGAAAAAGAAAAAACACTTAGTTGCACTGTGTACAATGTAATCATCTGCAATGGCTATAGTTCACAAACAGGTCTCTATTTGTTTCACAGACTTGTTACAACCTTTACTCTAACTTGTTTCCCATCCCTCTGTATCAATTACATACAGCCAGAGAAGCTGTACGAGACCGTAGAGTCTCTCTGGGCAACTGAGTTGTTCCAGTGCTTGACTTGTCCTCATGGTGAAGGGGGTTTGCCCTTATATGCAGTCATACTTCCCATTCCAATTTATACTTGCTGGCTCACCACAGCAACGAGCCTGGCTTGAGCTTTCTCATAACCACCTCACAGGTACTGGAAGTCTGCTATTTTCTCCCACATAAGTAATTTTCCAGTGGGTTTTAGCTCAAGTAGATGTAATTCTACCCATAGGCCCCCTAAAACAACAGAAGCCCTCAAAGATAACTTGAGAGCTGATTGAAGTTAAGAGCTGTTCCAAGTAAGTTATGAATCAGCTGTACTCTTTAATTAAAAACAGCCTACCCCATTGGGTGCACAGTGAAAGAAAGCCTTCCAAAACTAAATACGAGGCACAGATGCATTTGCTTCTACCATCATTGCTTAAGGAAATAGGATAGAAGGCTTCCAACTCAAGCAAATTTAATGACAGGAGAAGTCATTTTTCATTCAATTAGTCAAGAAAAGTAAATACACTATCTGCATATAGCAGTACACAGCACTGTACAGCTTAGAAATTGTACTCTTCAGGAGCACATGCACACCTGTTTGGCAGCAGAAGACATTACTATCACACCCATTTGAAAACACCATGTTGACATCTCACTGAAGCCCATTTGCAAAATATACATGTAGTTTAAGAGCACAAAAGCCTTTTTTCATTAAATTTCAATTTAAAATGAAAGAACATGCCAGTAGTCAAACCTCTGTGTGTTCATGAAGCAACACTTTCTACTCACAGAGACTGACCCCACCAGCCTCCTTAAGTAGTTCCACAATGCTACAGGGACATCCATCCTCTGGGAAGGTCTAACATCAGTTCAAGCTTTATGAGCCCAGAAAATACAGAGTCAACCTACAAAATTATCCAAGTACTTTAAAACAAAAAGCTAGGACACAGCACCCAGATCACCTCCATGGGCTGATTTAACCAATAAGTCCTAAAAATCTGACTCTTGCTAGGGTCAGAATAAGAGAGATCAAAGTATGGGACTCCTATTGCCTCAGTAGAGAACTTTATTGAGAGCTTGACTCAGACTTACATCTGAAAAAATGCAAGTCTTACTACTTTTCTACAAAAAACATGTTGCTGTATCTGCTAGAGGCAGAAAACATTTGTGCATCCATGCCCAAAGCCACAATCTGCTGAACTTCAACACATCTGGCAACTGCTGTCTGTGAATGTAACTTGCATGAACATGCCATCAAGTGAGAGAAAGGCGGAAGAACTAAGAGCTAAGCAAAAGATTGTGCCAGTTTTTCCATTAAGAATTCTCTGCAAAGTTTTTGTGTCTCTAGTCAAACTACTCATAATCTCATTAAGCCTAACAATATCAAGTTTACCAGCCACATGAATAAAAACTGGAATCTGAGAAGTTAAGAACTGATCTCACAGCATTAGGATGGCCAAGAAAGTTTTCCCCAGGTCAAGAACCACTTAGGCAGGGCTCCATTTTCCAGGCTGAACAGTGACTTGCTAAAGGATATCTAAGTTAGTCTGCATTTGGTTTCAAGTACCTATTAGATATTTGTTTCAGGGGAAGAAAACCAAACCAAACAAAGAAAAAACCACAACCAGACCCAGGACACCACTCCAAACTCAGTTTCTCACTTGTGTAGGAAGCAGTGAGTTACTTCTCAGCAACACCACTACATTGTACTAGTGTACACTACTTGAACCCTAATGTATTTTATGTCCTTTATTTTCTTCTCCCATGAGTTTGATGTCAAGTCCAAAATTACCGCTCTGTTCCTACCCCAATCAATTCTCCATACATTATGCAGAACCATGTTTTGCACTGTCAGAAGTATATACTCCCTTTAATGTTTTAAAGTAATTTTTACCAAGAAGAAAAGGCAGAAACTGAGGCTCTTGTTTTCTGGAAGCTTCTGTATTCCTTGCTGTTTCAAAAGAAAGGATATTTCTATAGATAATTGGTCACTACTCTTATTAATTCTGCCTATGACACTAAAAGGCAGGAAGAAAAAGTAAAAGCCGGAACACTACAGGCGGGGCACCCCCACCTCAATGCCTGGGAAGGAGATGGAACAAAATAGAAGCAAATCAAAGTACAGGAAAATTGCATTTAGACAAGAGAAAATTGTTTGACTGTGAGGGTAGTCAAACACTGGAACAGGTTGCCCAGAGAGGCTGTAGATTATCTGTCATTGGGAGACATTCAAAAGCCAACTGGAAATAGCCTTCAGCCACCTGCTCTGATTGACCTTGTATTAATCTGTGGCGTGGGACTGGACAATCTTCAGAGACTTCAATCCTCCACAATCTCGTAAGGTTAATTCATTGGATTTTATTCTATAAAGTGTACTACAAAGAAGGAAACAGAAGTTATAAAACCTCCATAGAGTAATACAGATTCAAGTATCAGATGAAACAAGGATGATCTTTGACAACACCTGGGATTACTTCCAAGAAAAAATAAATGGCAAAGAAAGAGGGAAGGGGAAGCCAATCTATCAGATGGAATTTAACTGGAGTTTGAACAGATTCTTTAGAAAGATAAGAAAGGCCTGTGGATAGTCCTGATAGGCTTGTAACTGTCTTTCTGGCACTGAGTTACCACAGCGAGTTTTCACTCAAGTATTTTTCTATCACACCTGTAGAGACATCCTGCCAAATCAAAGTCAGAAAGCCTGGTGTGCCTTAAAAAAATTAAAGAAGACTTCACCACATTATTTTTGATTATCAATCTAGACTACTATTAAAGACAAGCCAGCACAATGCACTACATACTATGAAGGAAAATAAAATATTTCTCCTGATGAAGTTTCAACCAGACTCCTCATAGTAAATGAGGTAATATAACATTATGAGTCACTGAAGCTGCAGCCAGATTCCTCATACATTTTTGGAGTTTAACTGTAAAATTCCAGATAGAAGTGTGGTTTCTGGTGTTAAAATAAGGAGCATCTTTGATGTTCTATCAAATATGCTATATTAAAATGATGACAACTCAATTTTCACCTTTGGCCATCTGATAGTAAATCAATTTAAAAAAAATGAACTGGCTCTGCAACAAATAAATATGATTTTTACAGAGTAAAACTAGAACATATAGCTTTAAGTTTAATATCAGTGCTCTGTAGAATCAATTTTAAATAGCTTCCAAACACAAAACACCATCTGAAACAAAAACACTGGCACAGTTCTGCAGAATCAGATTTGGTTTCACCATTTTGCAACAGTGCAAATTACCCATTTCAGAGGAAGCAAGAAAGAAGAGCATCCAGCAAACAATGTCACAAAGGATGAGCACAAAACAGATGTGGGAAAAATAAACAGCCTTCCTGCCCTGGAATTCGTAAAAAGGTCTGCAAAGAGCAAACAGGACTTCTCGCTGCAATTTGACTTCTAGACCTATAAAAGGAGTCCCACGAGAAAAGACACTCAGATGAATAAAATATACTAAAAATAATAGCAGGCACTGACAAGGCTTTTAGAAGTAAATTTCTCTCGGACTTATACTTTTATCAAACATTTTGCAGTATTCTGTCATCAAAATGTAGCTATCATCTGATTTTTTTTTAAAATTCCATTAGAATACTGCATTTTTTTAAATACTATCTTCGAAGACAGCTTTTGTGTTTTTCTCATTCAACAGACATTTTTAGAGAAGATATTTGAAGCTGCTTTGACATAAGTCTGCTAATACAGAGTAATTACTGTAGTATTTTTTTTAAACTATAAATACAGGTGCCCCAGTACCATTCATGTAAGATAGTCCCACATTCCCCTGGTAAGTGATTAGCACCACAGACTTCATGGTCTTCTGGTTGTTCTACGATAAGGAATGTGCTATGCATTGCCCTTAACTATGCAGGATTAGCTAAGAGAAGGATTTTTCACATCCATAATTAACAAGGAATAACTCCTCAACCCCTTCAGGGCTGTTCAAAACCAGGTACTCTCTACCTGAACTCATTATTCTTCTGCTATCTATCACACATGTGTGAAGGTATTAACCCTTCAAATGCTCACGTATCCAGACTGATGCCAAACAGATGATTAAGTGCCAATGCTGCAGCAGGGAGAAAATCATAACATCAAACAGCCTTCGAAAACAAGCAAACAACCCCCTGAGTTGTAGGCAGTCCAGCTTAGACCTTCCAGTCTGCAGCAGTCAGAACTGTTCAGAATGTATCCCAATCTTAAAAAATTAGTTCTCAGACTTCAGTAAGGAACTTGCACACCAAAATGAAGACAAACATTCAGGGAGAAAAGAAGTTGGAGACTAGCTAAAGAGCTAAGAACTCACTCTAAGAGCTCAGTACAACTTCTATGCTATATAACACAGAAGGTCTCACAACCAAAAAACTGACTTCATTGACACTACATATAGTCAAGCATAGGATGAAATATTGCTCATTTATTGGCTGTGGCTTTAACTATGCTAGTGATATAAATTATTCCTGGAACAGTGGTGGTGACTCCATTGTTAACACCGCACTTTTCATCAGAGATCCTAAAATCTGCATTAGCCTTTACACTTCACACCTAAATGTCTGTAAACCAGGAAAAAAACCCAAAACAACACAAAACAAACATCAGATTTTGCTTCAGCTGAAACTGGAAAACTGCACCATAAAAAAAGATGACATTTGGAATTTTTTCCATAAGTCCCTGTCCCTGAATTTCGATCACACAGCTTCACAGAAGTAGATTCTAGGGCTTTTAAACACTTCTCTTCTGTAACTGAAATGACTATATACTATCAGAGACTCAAAACCCAGAAAGAAAAACTTCAGCTCAAAACTAATTATTCTGAGACTAATTTATTGACACAGGTCACATTTAAAGTATCATGAAAATCCCACTATTCCTTTTTTAGAAGTTAGTATTGTCCTAGTTGGAATTTACATTTTATCAATAGAGCAAGTTGAGTAATTGGAATAAAACTGCAATCTCATGCCACACATCAATACATAATAAAAAGTTAGCACACTAGTTTATTTTACTCTCTGAACACCATGTTTTATCCCATCAGTGATACAACAGCAAGTTTGCACTCTAAGAAAGAAGGTATACATAATATAGTGCAGTCCTTCTCCAGACTAGACAGAAAGAGCAGTACTAGTTCATCTAGTCTATTTTGAAGCAGCTGCTAATTCCCTTGATAAATGCCCAGACCCAGTGGGCACTACTGCCCAAGATAAGCTGTACTTGTTCTTATCCCAGATGGAACATTTTATTTCTTAGTCCATCCTGCTATGCATGACCTCAGAAGATGAGATGCTTCTAAAAGACCATACATTCAAAGATCATGGTAACTTCTAAGTCAGTTTTGATTTTATAATTTCAAAACCTACTAATGCAGAGTAATAGTTTAACACACTTATTGGAGTAGGTTAGAGCACAAACAGATAACTCCAACCCTGTAATATGCAAAATACAATTAAAACCCACTTTATTTTATTGAATCCTATTTAATATTTCTGACAAGACTAACTCATATGTATTGAGGTTATAATTAAGCTCTTACTTCAGAAACTGCAAACACAGCAGTTTCATATACAGATTTGTACCCAGAAATCAAAGGAGCACTATAGTTTGTTTACTAAGTAAAAAGAACTTTTCCTTGAAACTATTTAGTTGAAATATACTCTTTTCTTTCTGTGCTGTGACACATCTGTAAGTTTCAAATTGTTCACCCACAGTATGAACAAAACTATAATGACTTCCAGTACTACTCAAGCACTTATAAGTACACACCTAAGTGTTCTCTTAATGCTTTTATTAATTTGTTTGAATGTATTTGTGGAGATGGATCCCAAATAAACAGCAAGTACAGACAATTACTCAGCTTGACATTTCAGAATTGTGTTGTAAAAATTCAGAAAAATGGATAAACAGTAACAAAACATTTAATTATTGAAATATTTCTTGCTACATCATTCAGTAATACATTGTAAGGAACATGAAAATGCAACATTAATATTTTCCAGTTTAAAAGGTGTTTCATGTACCAACTTGATGTTCAACCCTTACAGCATTCTTTTCTTGAACTCGTGATTTCAGCTTATTCTCACTATGTAGCTCAGGGGGGTAGCTTTTTGGGGAGGTATGGGGGGCATTTAGCTCAGATATTAACTTGGGAGTTGCAGTTGTTCCTATGACAGTAACATTTTATCTACACACCACAGCAGAAATAGGATTCATGGGGGTTGGTGGCCTTTTTTTTTTTGTTTCTGGATTGTTTTGGGGTTTTTTCAATTTGGCTTGGGTCTACACAGGTAACACTTCAGAACCATTAAGATAATACAATCGCATTTTAAAAATAAATTTTATTAACTCAACTATCGAAAGTCTAGGGGCTTCAACTGGAAATTTTTTAGGCCACACAAGTAATCTTTCTCACAAGACTAATCAGTGGGACTACTCATGCAAACCAAGTTATTCACATGGTAAATGTCTGCAGAATCAGACTCCAAATTAGCATTTTAGGGGCATACTACTGCCTCAATGGATTATTCACAAATACATAAAGAAAAATGTGAGTAGTTTTCAAACAACTGCTGTAAACATTTTCTATTGTGACATTTTTCCATGTTTACTATAGTCTTAGAATGATAACAGCTGGAATCTCAACTACTAGACCTAAAAAAAAAAAATTAGGAAAAATTATGATAAAAAATATTCCTATCAACCAAAAAATATTTTTCCAAATGAAAAGGTAACTTCTCTTCTCTATAAAAAAGTGTAGAGTATATTTAGCCCTCAAAACCTGGCTACAGAGAACTACAAGGAAATTTTAGATTTAAGTAGCTTACAAGAGAACTAATTCAACACTCTATAGCAGCTGTCTTCAGCCAAATTTTATACTTTCCTCCAGATGACAATAACTCGTAAAAACACTGGGATATTTTGAGCAGTATCTACAACACCACAGGAGGTGATAGTATGGGGACTACACTTACTAAAAATAATTTTTAAACCTATGTCTAATACTGCTAGTTCTCAGAAAGTGGAGACGTACCATTTCTATTCATCTTGCTTTCTTAAGAGACTATTTCAAACAACTATGAACATCACAGCCAAGATGACAATTTTACAAAGAAAGAAGAAACAAGCGTTCAATTCCACATCCTCATAAGGAATCATTTCAAAAGGTTTTGTCCCCTGTAATAGGCAGTGATCTCTGGAAATCCATAAATGCGAAAATACTCCATACCTTGACCCTTTTCGTCCTCCTGCCATGAAGCATATTGAAATCTACCACTGATACATGACTGTGTTCTATGAAAGAGGCTCACACAACATAACAAGTCGTATCTCAATCCTTTCCCTATGGGACCTGCCATGTACTGAACAGCCACGCGCTCTTTAGAGGCCCTAATCAGGAACATAGGCTCATCCAAGCACCCAGTTAGTACCGAAAGTCTTGCAGATGTTACATACAGGACAGTCAAGACCAAAAGTTTTCAGCACTACCTTGGAATGTACTCAAAGGTACAAGCTGTCTCAACTGAGCTTCAATTCATGCAGCCCATTTTTCTATCAAAGAATGTTGTTTCAGCAGAAAGAGCAACTACACAACACAACAGACCATGTGATTAGGCGATTCAAGACACAGGCTGTGAAGAAAGCCATATTCATGACAGACTTGCTAGCTCAGGCAGTATTGTACAAAATCAGCTTGGACTCGAGCCTCAAGATCTCAGGCCTTAAAGAGCTGAGCCTTCAGGGCTGCTGGAGACTGGAACTAAATGAACACTGTGTTGTATACCCATTTATTTGACCGAAGGCTTCCCACAGAAGTATCCAACTAAAAGGCTTCCACTAAAATCACCTTCACTAGGATTTCTCCAGTTATTAAAAGTTCCCACAAATCTAAAAGTCGTTGCTAGTTTCCATCTTGTTTTCCCTCCCAGTTCTTACATAACAGGCATACCTATACAATCATTTATTGCAAACTGAGTATTTTTGCTTTAAAACAGGGCTCCTGTAGTAAGAATCACTTGTTACAGCAGTATTTATTGTAGCTTTTGGTTCCATTGCACTTCTACAATTACCCTAGTGTGACAAAAATTCCCACTGTGAAGCATATTAGGACTAAATAGCTTTGTTTACCTACTACCACATATGCCTAGTGTTCTAGAGATTGTTTCACTAAACTATAGGAGAAACCACCTGAGAAAGGTATACACGGATTTAATCAAATCATATCCTGAGCAGTAGGTTCCTTCTGGGGGGCAGTCCCGTGGTGCAGTGGAGAGCACTCCGGTCTCTGAATACCAAGGTTGCAAGTTCGAGTCTCAATACGGACCGTCCCCGGCAGTAAATGCCTCCCTGCCATCCCATCCCATCAGATCTTGGATGCCAAGCAGGGTCAGCCCCGGTTAGTACCGGGTGCTGTGACAGTCCCGAGGACTTCACTGTCACTGTCCAAGCTTGCTTGGCTGTGGCAAATGAACCTTAGGACTTAAACGGTGGGGCCAGTTCTGCACACGCTGTGCCTCACCTAAAAAATCCATTGCACAGGCTGGAAGGGCACACCCACGTGGGGAGAGCCCTTCCCAAATCTTCGTTTGTGAAGATTGGCCATTATAGGTCACTTCTGAAGAGAAGGTAAAGAGTTTATTCTCTCTCAGATTAATTTTACAAAGTGCTTTGGGTCTGCTGTTCCATTAGAGGGAGTTGAGGATAATCAGCATTTTGGATTATCACGTTAAAAATGAATATACACTAATAGCTCACTGACAAGCCAAACAGTTCCTTGGAAATCAGAGTAACTGGTCTACAAAAAAGTTTTGTAAATGAAACTCTAGTTAAAAGAGAAAAACAAAACAAACTAACCCAGCCCAAAACACCACTTCACTTAGAGATGGTTATTTTTTCCCCCAGAGACACAGTACAGTAAAAGTCTGTTGTCTATTGTTCACAGTAATGAAAATACTGAAGTAGAGGGAATATATTGTAAAATTCAGCCTATATTCACTAGCCCAAAACATTTCAACATAAGAAATATTACATGTAAACAATATTATATAGCAAATTGAGTTAATTTAAATTGCAGTAAGGTTCTCTTATACCTTTCGCTGACATGCTAAAAGGTCTGTGTCAGGTATTCTTTGACAGCAGGTTGGCACATTACACTTAAGAGTGAAAATGTGACACCCTACACTTACACATTGAAAAAAAGAAAAAGCTTTAAAGTGCTTGCTATTTAATGCATAAAAGAACATGCTTGAAGGAAGTACCCACAGGTTTCCTGAGAAATCATTTTGGATTTCAGAAGCCCAAGGAGATGAATTAGCTGTCAGATAATAATGCGCCTTCATCAGATGGACTTGGCAGTTGCAAGCAAGAAGAATTTTCTCAGCTTTTCCTCACAAATATGAAATATTTGCTCTTAGCCAACAGCTGGGGCGGTTTAAAGACATCCTGCATATATATTCAAATTACAAGTCACCCACACACCTAACACTGACTGAATTCCAGCAAAACAAAGAAAATGACAAGTGTTGGAGCAGATGCAAAATAATGTCTAAGACAGAAAAACAATCTAACTTCGTAGGTCTAAATAACTAAACTTTCAAGTGTCATAGTTTGCCTGCTAAAAAATGAACAAAAATAATCCAGGAAAGTAGCCACAATTATCATAATTTGTCTTCAGAATTAGTGTCTTATGTAAATGGAAAATATCTACTGCTTTCCGATTATCAAGGAAAACCAAAGGAAAAAAAACAAACAGAAAATGTAAAGGAAAAATACAAACACATCAGACAAATAAGTTTTACTACTGAAGTTCAATTTTTACTAGTATTACAATTCTATACTTCAGAAATATTACCAGTAAGTGCATTGAAATCATTACAAATTTTTTGAAATTCGTTAAAAAACCCCAGATAACAGGATCTTACTTTGATATAGTCTAGAAATAAGGCTTTGCAAGCATTTGGTATCTCAGTGTCAAACCGCATTCACAGTGAAAGCATGGATCTTTTACTGTTTATTAATGTCTCACGCATGTCTACATACTTTTGCAATATGAACTGCACAGTTGTTTAATTTTTTATCAAGATCCCATAAACCAAACTTAGGTATGTGTATATATTATTCCAATATACCCCTCATCAGGAAAAGCTGTACTAAATCTCTATGCCTTATACAAAGTTTAAAACAGATAGTAAAAAAAGCATTGCTTTAAGTGTTTTAGTACAACTTAGAAATGCATAGTCAGTTTTTTTCAAAGAGTTGTTGATCTCATTAATTTTTTTTTTAAAAAGTTGTACTATGTAATAAGTTTCATTTTTAGGGTAAAAAGTTACTTTGGTTTATTTGAAAAAAATGAAGTAATTATCTCAAGTACATAATATTTCAACTATTACAGAAATATAATTCAACGGGTAGTTACTAAGCCTCTTGAATAACTTGGTAAGAACAACCAAACAAACTATAATGGATTGTGGGTGTTTTTGTTTTAAAGACACAGCAGTTGTGGATACAAAGCAACTATAATAAGACAAACTATAATCAGGCCAGGGCCCAATACAGTAAAAATACTTTTATGAAGTTAAACAGCAGCATAAGAAAAACTAAACAAGACCCCAGGCATTCTTAAAGAAAAGGTGATATAATGAAAATGAAGCAACTAAGATGCCTAATAATGAAGGCACCATTCTGAAGTTCTACATGAACATATATTAATACAG
>VWZD01008492.1:0-52008 GCA_013396695.1 Sakesphorus luctuosus
AGTACCTCAGCCTTCTCCTCAAATGTAAACAGGCATTATGTTGTGGTAAAGTGTTGAGTATGAAAAGTCAGCAAATGAAGCAAGAGCGTGGCAGTAGTCCAAAGCTGATTTTCACAAGTTTGTTTCATTCAGGAAGTGTACTAGAAAAAAAATTACACTTAGAGTGGATTTCTTATGAGACAAAGAAGAATTCCCATAATAGTAATTTTTCTGTTTCTATGTGGTGTAAACCAGTCCCACAACCCATAATTGCTCTGTGTACATATTACCTTTTCCCCATCTGTCTTTCATTTTATTTCAGTGCATTGTAACCCATTGGAATTAATTGCTCAGGTACATATTTTTGTAATTGTTTTTCTGAAAAGGGTAACCTTTATTTTTAGTGATTTTGTAATATCATGTATTAAATTAAATGAATTTGTATGAATTGTCCTAGAGTAGGACAAAAAGCTCCACAGGTTTACTCTAAAGATCTTGATTCTCTATATGCAGTCATTTGAGAGCTTTCTACTTCACTCAGATTTCCAAATTCCTAGAAATTGAATATGCAGATTTTAAATATAGGCCAGGAGTCTCTCCCAGTACGTTATGCACATATCACTATATCCTCCTTTTCAGTAAAGCATTTCACTGTCAGTTCTGATGACAAATTGTGTAAAATATTGAAATTTTATAACTCATTATAGTAGTTTTACCTATTGCAATATTTTCTCATAATCTCTTTCTCTAGGAAAAAAACCCAACAAAAAAACTCCCCAAAAAAACCCCAAACCAAAAACTTTCCATGTATCTCCATCAAGTAAAAAATACCTCTCTATTATCTTAAGACACCTTCTAGAAAAAAGGCGTCTTTATGATAAAATTCAGTATGAGCTACTCATTAACTGCTACCTTAGAGTTTTTCAGGCAAGAAAACAAGTACAAAATGGATACAGGGATTTAACTTTGTTGCCTTGATTTTGTGGACCCTGATGTTCAACATCAGAGTAGGAGAACTTTGGTTATATGGGGTTGGTAGGCTTATTAATTTTGCTGTCATTCTTGTGCTATTGTCAGCTATTTTGAAAGTCATTTGTCAATAAACCCGTCTCAAAGAGGAAGTAGAAATGATCTGATGGTGTCAAAGTGCAAAAGAATCATTTTGGCTTGTTCCTAGAAATACAATAGTAGTGTAATATCACAGAATCAATTAAGTTGTAAAAGATCTCTGAGGTTATCAAGTCCAACCTAGATCTAACACCACTTCATCAACTAGACTACAGCACTAATTGCCACACCAGTCTTTTCTTAAGCACAGTGACTGTACCACGTCTCCAGGCAACTAATTCCAATACCCAATCATTTTTTCAGTGAAGAACTTCTTTCTAACATCTAACCTAAACCTCTGCTGGCACAGCTAAAAACTAAGTCCTTTTGTTCTATTGCTTGTTGCCTGTGAGAAGAGATTGATACCCGTCTGGCTATAGAATTCTTTCAGGTAGTTGTAGAGAGGTCTCCTCTGAGCCTCCTCCTCTCCAGGCTAAACAACCTCAGCTTCCTCAGCCGTTCCTCACAGGACTTGCGCTCCATTCCCTTCATCAAACTTTTTGCTCTTTGGATACACTCCAGCACCTCAATATCCTTTCTAAATTGAGGGGCTCAAAACTAGACACACTACTCCCCATGTGGCCTAACCAGTGCCAAGTACAGGTGAAGAATCACTTCTCCTGGTCCTGCTGGCCACACTATTCCTGATACAGGCCAGGATGCATTTGCCTTCTTGGTCACCTGGGCACACTGCTGGCTTATGTCCAGCCTCCTGTCAATCAGCACTCACAGGTCCTTTTCTGCCTGACTGTCTAGCCACTCTGTCCCCAGCCTGTAGCGTTGCAGGGGATTGTTGTGGCCAAAGTGCAGGACCTGGTACTTGGCTTTGTTGAACCTCATACTATTGGATTTGGACCATCTATCCTGCCTGTCCAGATCCCTCTGCAGGGACTGTCGTATCTCCAGCAAATCGACACAACCTCCCCCCTCAACCTTGGTGTCTCATCTGGAAATTTCCTAATGGTAGACTTAATCCCCTCATCCAGGTCATCCATAAAGGTATCAAGCAGGACTGGGACCACCACTGATCCCTCAGGGACGCCACTATTAACTTACAACTGTACGCAGCCCCATTCACCAGCACTCTCTGGGCATGGCCATCCAGCCAGTTCCTAATCAATCAGAGAGTGCACCTGTTCAAGCCATGGGCTACCAGCTTTTCAAGGAGTATGTTATGGGAGACAGTGTCAAAGGCTTTGCTCAAGTCTAGAGAGACTACATCCACAGCTTTCCCCTCAACCACCAGGCAGGTCACCTGGTCATAAAAGGAAGATCGAGTTGGTCAGGCAGCACTTGCTCCTCCTAAATCCTGTAGGTACTGTGTGAACCCATTCAGGATAATCTGCTCCATAACCTTACCAGGAATTGAGGTTGGCCTGACAAGCCCGTAGTTTCCAGGATCCTCCTTCCAGCCCTTCTTATGAATGGGCATCATAATGGCCAACTTGCAGTCATCTGGAGCACCCCACTGAGCCAGCACTGGTGAAAAATGATGGAGAGCAGCTTGGAAAGCTATTCTGCCAGCTCCTTCATCACCCTAGGATGGATCCCATCTGGTCTCATCTATGAGAATTGAAGTGGCTCATCAGGTCCTGTTTTCCCCTGGATAACCAGTGGATGCAAGGTGATGGGAACGGGTGGGGGAGGAGGGGGTGTCAGGGCAGCAGGAAGAGTGGTTTGGAGTTTTATTGTTGGTTTGTTTTGTTGTTATTTTTTTTTTAGTTTCTACGTTTATTTGATTTTGTTTGGTATTTGAGGGGTGGGTTTGTTTTCTTGGGTTTTAAGTTCTTGAAGCCAATCAGTGGGGGAAAAAAAGAAGTTATTGGTTGTGAGCAGCCACACCTGCACTCTCTTAGGACTCCATGTCCTGCAAAACCAACAGTGAACCCAAACCCTTAAGGTGTCAGAAAGGTCTCTACCACAGCTTATCTGTTACTTTTATTGAAGGACTTGCTACATTTCGTACCAACTATCCTCTTGAAAATAGCTCCTTCTGCTGCTTTTAATTTGGGCAACCCAGAAGACTTTTCTATCTAACTTTTTTACTCCATGTGTTTTCATTTATACAACCCTAATATTTGTATAAAACACAGTAATCAGAATCAGCAGTTTTTCTTGCTAGATTTTGAATAACAGTTCTAGGGGTTTACATGGCTGTCAAAGGAAAGTACGTGAGAATCAAGGCTTGTGATTTCATTCTAACTTTTGCTGTAAATGAAACACATTGTCTTTGTTTCTAGTAAGAAATAATCAGAATGGAAGAGGGTTTTATTTTGTTCAAGAAGTGGTTTTTAATTAGATTAGAGGTTTATTATTATTTTCCATTGGAATGTGCAGAATTCCTCTCTGGGTTGTATACCACATAGCAAGGTAGGTCATTGTGAACTACAGCTGGTTACTGATTCATCATGTCTCTTCTTATCTTCTTAACCTTTTTTGTAGTTAAATGCTCCCATTGTACTTAAGATGTTACTGATTATGCATTCAGAAGAAGCATTAGGAAAAGTTAATATTTTTGAAACTCTGTAAAGGAAGAGAAAGCTAATCTTTCTGCATTCCATTATCACTTGCATTCACCTTTTATTGTACTGAAAATTCTTGCTTTATCCATACATATATTTAATGAATGATCTGTTCATATGGTGAGAATGTGAGATTTTAATGCCTTCCCTCCCCCCCTCCCCTCCCCCGCTCTTTATTAATGTGGATCTGAACTCATTTATATGATATTTTTGGAGCTTCTTTATGATATTAAATTGGCTCTATTGACTATATTATCTTTTAGATACCCAGTTGGCATTTGATAAGTAAATGTTTTGATGGGAAGTAACTTAGTATGAATCCTGCTAGGGGATGTGGAGAGCTGAGAGACCTATTAGCATTTTCCACAGACAATATTTTGACTAGCAGCATTGATAGTGATTTAGGGGGGGCTTGTTTTCTTATCCGATACTTCAGTTAGAGATACTTCAGTTTACCTTTCTCTTTCTAAATAAATCAAAAAAGTGTACAAAAACTCAAGTAGGCTGTGGATCTGTATGTGTCTCTGATGTATGCATTCTTCTGAGGGAGATTACTAATTTGTGGTAATCTGTTTAAGAGTATTTATTACGATATCTGGTTACAGACATCATGTAGCTGAAAAATTAGCAGCTGTAGAAGAAATTTTAGCATTACGGTCAAATATACCTTTTGGAAAAGGGAATGGGAAAATAAATAAATAACAATAAAGTATTTTAATAAGATGATCATATGATATGGAATAATAACAGACTTTTCTTTCTCTCAAAGCTAATTGAAATTTCCCCAGATCCTGGATTTGGTAAATTTACTTTGCCAAACTTCTGCTTTTCAATAGAAACACATTTTCAAATGGAATTTTTTTGAGTATCTATTCTGTAAGTCAATTTGCAGGTTTTGGTGAATTAAGTAATATTGGCATCTATAAAATCTGGGGGGGAAAGTATTCTAGCAAATCTGTCCTTTATCTGGGAAGTGGTAAGCAGTAGCCCTACTTGGTCTGTGAGGAGCTTCTTCCATTATTAGTGGTGTTGCTCCAAGACAGCTGGCCAACTGATCCTTCTCTGACTGACTTAAAGGAGCCCAGTAAGGGAAAACTGGTTACTGTGACCAGGTTACTGAAGTTCTTCAGCCTGTTGCTGTTCCTTTGTGCTTTTTTTGTGCATGTGGAGATCAGTTAGCCTCAAGCAACTTGGCAAAGCCTTCTACAATTAATGCAACAACCACGCTGAATATGAAAACATGTAACAGCTTATGATGTTGATCTGGAGAGTTTGGTACACAACATAATGCTATTACTTATTTCTGACACTTATCCCTTATTATGTACTTGAGCCTAAACCAGTGCAGTTTTGATGTAGAAAGTGTATAACGTGCTTGAAACAGAAGTATTTCAGGCTTTTGCATTTTTGAGGATTGCTTTGTGAAGCAGCATCAGTGTAAAGGCAAATGTAAGCAAAGTATGAATACAGCTTTATTGTTTTTTTTCCTGAAAGCACCACAGATGTTCATCACCTGTTTGCTATAAGGTCTGCTAATGTGAAGCTCACTTCAGATGTATTTGAATCACTAGATTGAGATGCTTCTTAAAAGTGTTTGAGGATTGGGAGTGGCAAATAGTTAAGAGGAAAAAAAAAACCATAAACAAAACACAACACAAAAGGTCTTTTTAAGATGTAGAAGCATTAGCATTTCATTCTTAACATAAATTTTAAGAACAAAGTGCAAATGCATGTTAACAATAGACACCGAAATTAACCATTTCAATCCAGCATGTTAGCTTCAATAACCTGAAGATATTGTGAATTTATTAAACAGCATGTAAAAGTGATATTTCACTAAAGACACAATTATGTGTAGTTGCTACATTACTGATATGCATTTTATATGATATCAGAGTACTGAAACTTACCCATTTTGATAGACTGCGTATTCTTATTGATTCTGTGACAAAGCAACTACAAGTGCTGAATAACAATAACAATCATATACTGAGTGGTGTAAAGTGTAAAAGTCATAGACTTATAATTCAGCTTACTTTCCAGTAATTACCTGCAGACTTTCAAATTATTGCTTAGCTTTTGATGTTCGTTAGTCACTGGAAATGAAAATGGCAAGGAAACCAATAGTGCATAATCTGGAACATTTTAAATGTTTATGGATTTCTTAGCATGATTAGAAAATTATAAGGGGTACTGCTCTTTCAGATTAGTAGAGGCACATATTAAGTCTTACAATAATTGCCTTCTCAAGGACAATGATTTGACACTATTGGAAGTGGTGCTGAGACTACTGATTTCTTATATCTTCATTAGTGTGAAATGAAAACTGCAGGTTAAAAAGTAAAAAAAAACCCCTTAGTTAACTAGTTCTTTTGTTGGTTTTTTTGTCTGTTTGGTCTTTATTAAGGTCTTCTTGACACAGTGAATTGTCAATTTCATAGTTGTCTAATGATAGTTTAAAAAGTTGCTCTAAGGTTTCAACTGTCCCTGAACTTCAGTTATTGCCATATGGCTGGTAGTGAAAAATGTCAGCTAAGAACAGTATATAAAACAGCTTTGATACAAGTTGTTTCCCTCTAAAACTGAAATTTCATAAATAAATGTTGGCTCACTCTGCCTGAGTAAACTTACCATGTCCTTGGCTTGACATATCAATCTGCAGAAATGCATTAAAATGCAAATTCATGTATTTCAGCCCTTGAGCTGTTTCATTCCACCCCAAAAATCAAAAATGAAAGGAAATCTTAATAGTCTACCAGGTATTAAAACCAATACTTAGTCATTTAAGAATAATCAGATTGAGCTTGTTCGATTTTCAATTTTAACAGTACTTAAAATATAGTTTATTTAATGTATCTTTTAAAGCTTTGAACATTGAAGTAAAGTTAATGGAAAAAAAATTCATCATTGGTTTAAAAGGAATTTTTAATATGTCCTTTTTTATTATTATTAATGGACACTATTGCAATATATGTACATTCCTGCAAGTGAAATGACATAAAATATGGTGAGGATAAACTGTTGTTTCTATTACATTTAGCAAGAGAAGTAAAACTGCAAGACTATAGATAATGTAGGTTCTAGAGCTGTCCCTCAGAATAACATACATAATATTTGAGTTCTCACAAGCTTAATATTACATATTTCTTTATGAGATAGCAAAAAAAAGAGACTATCCTGAGAGAGAAGAAGCCATAGCTCTCAAAAGTAACATTAATTTTATTAAGTCTGGAAAAGATTAGGGGAAGGATGATCCAGGTATAAGGACAGGTTGGTGGTTGTCTGTAGGGCTGAGAAGCAGAGTGCCGTTTGCTTCAGAAAAATCCCCAATATTTGATTATTTATATTTATATTCAAGTCTTTTAAAAAATTTAATTGTAATAATTATGCAAAAGAGCTGTATGTAAAAGTGGACACTTCAGTAAAGGAGCAGACAGGAACTATTAGGGGGGACAGATTTTGGAAAGCAGCTGTGAAATTAAATGTCATAGAGCTGATGACAGAAATTCACCTTGAATACCACATTTATGTCAAAACTCATTTCAAGATATAAAATGAGTGCACTATGTAATAGTGATAAATTATAAGACATGGAAAAGTTTATCATGTGAAAGAATACCATGCACACTCTCACTTACTCTGTTTAGCTTGGAAAAAAAAAGAAATAGACCTAAGTGCATTTTTAGCTTGGCACAATTCCTCATTGAGTTCCGTAGTATTGACATTGCTGAGCCAAAACTTTAGGCAACAAATAAGACATTTAACTTTTGCATGTGTACTATCTATGTTGACCACATTGGTTTGATTTCAATTGATCTTAGAAATTAAAGAGTTTTGGATCTGTCTAGCAGAGTCCAGGGAGACCATTTGGAAATCCCAGGAAATGGAAAAATGAGCCAAGGTACCATAATGTGGATGAGAATACAGAAAGCAAAGAGGATAAAAGGCTCCATCTGGCTTTGTGGTCACTCTTGAGCTGACAGAAAACTAGGATGGAGTGTGTTGCTTAATACAGATAGAGTGTGTTACCTGTGGAGGCAGCCAGTAAAGAGAAACCTGACGTGGTTAGTAGGGGTGGGGATTTCCCAAGGGGTTACTATCAGATGCAGTGGTGCTTCTATTCCATTGTCCACCTTACCATGGGAGGATAAAAATGGGTAAAAAAAAAGGGTGTGTCGGAATAGTTCTTTTTTGTTGTTATATTCATTAATGATAAAGCTTACTTGAACTTAGTTTATTGAGATTTAATGTGTAAGAAAAAAACATCTAGCACCATGGATTACAATCTTAGATCCTGCACTGTACAACTTTCAGATAAAAATCCCAGAAGAACCTGTGATTTGCTATACACTGGTTATGTAGTAGAAAAATGAATCCAAAATAACTTCTGAATCACTATGGTGCATCAGAAGAAAACAGCCAAATTTAATAATAAATGAACATTTATATATGATTCACTCAGACGGAAAACAACCCTCTTTTTTTAACTTGATCTGTTTATGTATTTCAAACGAAAACCACTATGAGTAAAAGATCTGCAGTACTGCTAAAAGAAGAGATCCAATGTCTGAGCTAGTCTCTCCTATGCTCTCTCAGGTTATTCCTATTTCCTTCTAAAATATAAACAAGTTTTTTCGCTTAAGATAAAAATAATAATAGGTTCCTGAGGCATTACATCAAACTTTTAATTGGATTCCAAGTTTTGTGACTAAGCCTACAAGTTGTGTGAGCATTCATTTATTTTCCATGGCCAACTTTTAATGCTTTGGATATTCTTCCTTTAAGGATTTTGTTTCCACGTAAGTCAATATGTCTGCTATGTTGTTGGGTTTTTTTGGTTTTTTTTTAAAACATGACTGCTTCTACTAGAACAGATGTCATATGCATTGTAAAATAACAGTGTTTTATGGGAAGCTTTTAAGCAAAAGCCAACATAATT
The DNA here is from genome assembly GCA_013396695.1 of Sakesphorus luctuosus. Lineage (NCBI taxonomy): Eukaryota > Metazoa > Chordata > Aves > Passeriformes > Thamnophilidae > Sakesphorus > Sakesphorus luctuosus. Next base: position 8,548 of record VWZD01008492.1, read on the forward strand.
TAGTTTGCTTAATGTCAGACATGAGCCCACACTGCAACAGAAGTGCTCTAAATGTCAAAACAAATCAATTTTGCAAATGTCAGGCCAACATTAATGAAAGCTCAGCTCTAATGCTAAGGATGCTTTCCTAATTCGTAATAAATACTACAGCACTTTATACCATGGTCATTTATAACAGAAGATATGCGTACAGTTACCACTGTTATGGATTTTGTTTAACAGTTCATGTATATGCTTTAGAACCCCCTGCATTATAGTGATAGAAGTTTCCAATAACGGAATAATCTAAGTGGAAAGGGACCTCAAAAAAGTAATTAGTCTGCTCAAAGCAGGGCTCACTTCAAAATTTTGGTCAGGTTTCTCAGGACTTGTTCAGTCAAAATTTCACTGCCATCGATTATGGGCAAGCCAATTCAGTGTCTAGCAAACAATACATTAAGAAGCTTTTGCCTGCCCCTTCCTTCTACTTGTTGAGGACCCTTTGAACCCTACCTTGCAATACCTGGATCACATCCCCACATTTGGTGTCAGTAGCAAACTTGTTTAGAATGAATTCTCTTCACCTATCCAGGTTTCAATGAAGGTATAGAATTTTGGCTTTCATATCAACCTCTGAGGAATGCCACTGGTAACTACTTGCCAGTTGAACTTCCATCACTGATCATTATTCTTTCATCTCAATGATCTAATTGTTTTTTCCACTAAATCTTCCATATGGTCCCTTTCTTCTGAGACTGGATTCAAAGACCTGCATAGCCTTAAGGTATACAACACCCAGTGCTCTCCCCTTGACAACAGTGATTTAAAAAAAAAAAATGCTAGTCAAGAGTGATTTTCCTTGACAAATTTTCATGCCTGTTTCCAACCACCTTTTGTTCAAGAGCCTAAAAATAACTTCCCCTAAATGGCTTTGCTCTATAACTTTCCTAGGGACTAAGGTGAGCCTGCCTAGCCTGAGTTCCCTGGATTCAGTTCCTTCCCATCCAATGATGAGCAATCCCCTTAATTGTCATGATCCTTTGAAGCTGGTAAAATTGACCTCACCTGACTGACTTCCTAAGCAGCTGTGTGTGCATCCAATCTGGTCTCACAGCCTTGGTTCCTAAATTACTTTTTCCATACTATCAGAGCACTTTTACCCCCAGAGCCCAGTATCCCAGTGTGGTAATCTGGGGGTTCTGAGGAAAATGCAGCATTGAAAAGTGAGGCAAAACAGGCAGTGAGTATCTCAGCCTTTTCTATGTGGATACCTTCCTCCAGTAGTGGGGCCATATTTCTGGGATCTTCCTTTTATTTACGTTAATATGTATAAAAATGTACCTTTATATACTTTATGTTATATGGAAAGCTGCATATATAGCTATTAACAACTTGACTGCTTTAAGCAAATGAGTCCTATCACTAAAGTGAAAACTCTTAAGTGCCTTGATGAATTAAGAGAGAGCCAGTGTCATGTGCCTTAGTAAACCAAATGCAGCTCAATATCACAGCTGCTGTTTAGAATATCTGTGGCCCATCATTCCAAAAGATTGTGTTTGAAGAACTTTGAGACAGACCACCAAAACCCCACAAATTCTACAACATGGAAAAAAAAAATCACCATTGTTGCTGTTGAATTGCTCAGCTGCAATAAAGTATATGGAACAAATACCTGTTATATGGTTAGGCAAGGAATAGCCATGTTACTTGTAAATGAAAGATGATTTTATTCCTTGCAAGCAGAGTACACAGTTGTGCTTAGGCACTGTCTTTGTACATTCCCCCTTGGCCTATTGTCTTACACTGAATGAAAAGTAATTGCTTAGACAAAGTGTACTGTGTATACAAATAATATTTCTACCATTTGGAGACCTCAGTAAAGTTATTAGGAGTGAATTTCCTTCACCTAAACACTTAGTAAATTATCGTCACAACAACAAAAAACTCCTGAGAGGTTTAGGTATGCGGTTAAGTGATTACACTTCTTTCCTATAAACATATAATGAAGGCCTCGCTAACCTTACAGTTACCACATGAAAACTGGCATTTAATTTTCAGAGAATGTTGTAAAAGAAAGCCATGTGATAGTTTCTTTAAGTCATAAGCAACTTTAAGTGCTCTAATCCCAGACTTTGTGGCTCCATCTAGACTCAGACTGGGGAGTACTCTCCAGTTGCTGTTTGAATTTCTCCCAGCATGTTGGGAAAACAGCTGAAAAGCACTCACCTACTGCCCCCTTCCCCACCATCTTTGAAAAAATTCTAAGCATGAAAACTGGAGGGCATCATGGAAGGCCAAGGCTAATTGCAGAGTCTACATGTAAGTTTTCAAAGGCAACTCATTATGAAGCAGCTGGTTTATTCAGTGTCTTCTCTGCTACATTGCCCTTCATGCAAGTTCACTCATATTGAAAATATAAAGGCTGAATAAACTGAAGTAAAAATTTTTAGGGAATAGTCATGACTATCTTTCATACTACTTTGCAAGTGATAGAAGTGCAGGAAATAGAGCTCATGCAGTTTTGACTAAATCAAGTTTCTGTTATTTTGGCTGAAATAACATTGTGAACAATTGGGCTTAGCTGACTGAAATGATTTTCAAGTAATGATGATGCATAAATGTACAGCAAAACTTAACAGGATAACAACAGCTGAAAATACTAATCTATTAAATTATTACTGTGTGAATTCACCTAGATATATTTTGCAGAATTAAGCAAGAATAAATCTGAAAGGAAAACCATACTTACAGCAGATATCAATAATCAAAAATACCTGTAGGCTACATGGTCAGTATTTATCTTTTTCTTCAAAGATCTTCTTAGTTTTCCTGGTGTTTTCCAAGATAAATATGTCTGAAGACAGAAGAAAATACACATTTTAATAGTGAAACAAAACTAATGTTTACTTTCATGCTGAAACTGGCTTTGTTGCTTTTCTTCAGGAAGTGCTCTTTGCTTTTCCTGACACCTTGTTTTATCAAGTAGGACCATCTTTACATTAACCTGTTTGTTATCCTGGGCTTTTCTTAGGAAAATAAGCTCTTTATTCTATAATGACAACACATTTTTCTTAATGTTCTTTTCATTTTAAAAATATGCTGAAAAACTGCTCAGTCTTAAAACTTGTTCCCGTTTTCTCTGCTTAATTTTCCCCTCTAAGATTGGGTATTTGTAAATTTAGAAAATACATTTTACTATGCAGCCTGTTAGGCAGTTTACTCAGGTGGTAAGATACAGTTTGTGAGGAATCAGGATACGCATGTTTAGTCCAAAGAAGAGTCAGAATACCATGCAGTTTTTCAACTTGTTTGTTTGTTTGTTTTCCCAGCTTGGATAAATAATAATAGATTATTTGTATCAAACCAAGTAAATCTTGTTTACTTCAAGATTGAAGCCATCAATTAGTACCTCAATTTCAAGCATATAAATAGCATACCACAAAGTCAACAAAGAGTTGTTCTTTTAAGATCATTCCCTTTGTTGATTTATGAACCTGAAACACTCACCTTTGAAGTTACGTTTCCATTTTAATTCAGCATACAGTGTGATGTTTTTAAGCCACCTCATTTGATGTAGGCTCAAAGCAGATAGAAAAGTTGACCTTGTTTAAAATGTTAAATCTGGAAAAAAAAATTGACCATTATCTTCCTTGAAATTTATTTAGCCTTTTGAGAACACTTCAATTTCTGAGTGTCAGACAGGAGTGATATGTGAAAGCCTCTAGTTCTGACTGAGTAAGATGTTCTTTCAGGTTAAAAAAGGACTATTTTGGACTAGGTGGGGACTATTCAGTATGCTTCCTTAAAGGTAGTGCAAAGTCTGTCAGGGCTTCATCTTATTAATCTGATTGTGTGTCCCTCCACTCCACTTCTGCCTTCTTCAGTTTTTAGTGAACACTTTTTATAATGTCTGTGAAACAAGAAAACAGGCATTTCACAATATTTTATATTTGAATAATTACATAGTCTTGAGAGTGGGAGAATTCTTCTGGAAATTAGCAATCACTGAAGGACTCACTTTTCCTAACAGTGTTCATCAGCATGAAGAGCTGTCACATCTCAGTAACAGTAAAGGAAAAATCTTTTGCAAAACAGAGCATTCTGTTTAAACATTGTCCAACTACTACAAAGTTTCAGGAAATTTTTTTTAACCTTATTTTATCCTGTTGATGTATTTCAAAGTTTCTACATCTTTAAAATTCAGAGGATTCACACTCTTCCAATGTTTATTCCTGGGGCAACCTCAGCTCACCATTGGAAGGCTTTAAATCTTTCTTGGAGTTATTTCAACCTTTCACTTACTTTTGTCACTGTAATGACTTGAATTTTAACTGAAATTGTTTGTTCCTAATATTTTATTTTATCACTTCCAACCAAAAATTATATTCATAAACTAAACACAGACTATTTGAAATATAACTCTTTATTCTTCCAAACTATTTGTTTCCAAATTTGTCATGTACTATATTATTGTTCCAATATAAAATATCTCCCCTTGACCTGGTGATAATGCTTTTGTTCCCATGACTTTAACAAGGATTTGGTAGGAGTTCAAAAATGTACTGAGACTATTTATAATAGTTTCACCCAAGAAGGGAAGTCACTTAGAGTGCAGTTTGGTAGTGTAATTTTACAACTGTGAGATTTACCTCTTGCAAGCTATTGTAAAGAACATATTTCAGTGTACTGGGCACAAAACTGGTTTATCACTCACTTTTAGTGTGCTTGTACTAATCCTAGCAAGGCATACAGGTTGTAGGCACTATAATGCATGTGCTGCTCAGAATTGATGTTAGGTCTAGCAATGTTTGTAACACATCTATCCCCACCATTTCAGTGGCCTTAGAATACATAGAGGAGTAACTTTGTTGAAAAACACCAGAAGTTTAAACTGGATATATAATTCCTACCTAATCAGTAGCATGCATGGCAGTAATTTTAACATTATTATTGGATTGACTTCTCTTTCTTATTCAATGACAGAGCCCTATGTGGCCAGATGGGAAAAATAATTTTTTTACTAAACATCGGAGGGTTTTACATTGTTACTCTAATCCATATCTGGTTCTGTAATGATGGTATTAGAGCATGAGGGCTCACTTGGTATTTACTCCATGCAGTCTGATGCCATACCCTTGCAAAAGTCACTTGTTTTAGGGGACTGAAGTCATTATAGTCACGTTTCATGACCTCACAGTCTAAGGACAGGAGTTTGGTAGCTGTTGATTCCTGCTGCTTCTGAGCGTCCAGTCCCTTGGCTGGGCCACAGGTCCCCAGGTCCCCAGGCCCTTTATTGTGCAAAGAGTCAGCAGGTCAGCACCTCTTGCCTCAGGCTGGGTCTTCTGTATTGAAACTCAAGTTTAGTGTGCTTATCTGTAGAGTGTGGTTTGTGCTCGTTTCTTTTGGGGTTTCTTGTAATCAATGAAATACAATCATGCAGCTAAATGTTATCACCAGCAAAGCGAAACCCACAATAACTGTCACATATTTGTATTAATAGAAGTTATTTTGTGAACTGCTGTAGAGAAGGTTCTTTCTTGCTATGAAGTGTGGTCTCATAGCAGAGTGTTGAAAACCTTTCCAGACAGTGTTCTGTCCAGCATTGTCTCTTTAAGTGAGATGCAGAAAGGCTGATTGGGGTTGTATAAAGCTTTGATGTTCTGGGAATGCTTATAGTGACTATCTTCATAGAGAAAGTTCTCCCTAGCTGAAGTGTGGTCCTCATAGGAGGGTCAAAAATCCTTCCAGACTGTGTTCTGTCCAGTGCCAGGCAGGCTGTTCTAGGTTGCATAAGGATTTGATGTTCTGAGGACACTTATAGCTAATAACTTTATTTTATTAGAGGTGGGACAAGAAATCTTTGCATTTCTGCCCCTCTTTTTCATGTGACACTGAGCTACCTGCAACATACGTGTGCCTTAACAAGAGGTCATGTGCTTCTCACAGAATTTTGTTTCTGTATAAAGCATACAGAGTTCTTTTGGTTGACTGATTTCTTCTTTATTCAATAGCTGCACAATTAGGCAAATTTCATAGATCTTGCCAGTTTACTGCTACCTTTTGCTATTTTTGAGTGACAAAATCAGTTTTGCTTTTATTAGAATACATATTTAAATGCAGTTTAAATAAGAATAAGATATATAATATATAATGCATCTTTTAAATATTAATTATTGTGCATTTAAATTACATTAACAAGTGTAAATTTTAAATGTACACTTGTTTTTGAATTAATAACTGATAAATAACTTTACAGCTTTCATTTAATTGTTGGTACAAAGAGGAAATAGAGGAAATTACTTGAATATATACTACAGATAGTTTATAGAACAAGAAAGTGTGTGTGCATGTGTCTTTTTTTTTGGTGTTTATTTTTTAATTATTATTTTTTTAAATGTAACATATTTCTCAGTTCTATAAATACAGAGATGCTGGTGCATATATTTAAAAATATATTAAGTGCTTTGAAAAAAACCCCTGCAGATGGCTTGATTTGTGAGTTTTAAGTGTTTTGAATAGGAATTATAGTACATATTATGAAAAATAACTTCACGAAGTTTTGCAGAAAATGGCTGTAACATAGAGAGTGAAATATAGAGAATAGCAGCATGCTTAAGATACAGTAGCCTCTTCTAAGAGAATTTTACTCATAGTATTTTTATTTTGTAAGTATTTAAGATTTATTCCAAGCTCAGATCTCCAAATACAATTCATATTTTTCAGTTTGATCAACTAGAACATTTCTATCTCTACATTTATTTAATCTCATTAATTTTAATCAATCAAATATGAAATAATTATACAGAATAAGGTAACTTACTTAGTTGTGATAGGTGCCTGGAGAAGGAGAGAAAATTAGAAAAATTTTTGCCTCTCTTCTCCCCAGATTTATCCTGTGTAAGATATGCCATTTATATGCATTTCAGCAAAATGTATGGAACAGCAAGCTCTGTTATGCCTGGAAATTAAGCAAGATTTTCTTACAAATACAGTAGGTGCATCAAAACTGAGTTTACAGAGCATGGACTGCTGTTACTGTACTCATTTAAGCATAGCATGTCACCACTTGACAGGGTGCCTTGCTTGCGCTCCTCCATGTGCCACATATTTTTTCCTCCTTGCTGAGCCAAATCATGTGCTACCTTGCTGAAACTTCACCTTGACATTTGCCAAAATGCTCTGTTTCAGGTCACTGTGCAGCTATTCTCTCCTTTCTCACATAAAGACTTCCTCCCTTGGTGCCTGAAGCACCCACATACTGCTGGGCCTGAGCTGCAAATCTGCACTTGCTGTTACAGGATCTGATTTTCAGTATGTCCCTGCAAAGATGCTGTGCTTTTAAGGAGGCCCTCTCAGTCTGTTGTGGGAGTGGTGTGTCCAGGACATGGTGTTCAGGCACTCAGTTACTTTACAATTTTAATTTCAGTTATGGTACTTCTGTCCCTGCCCATGAACTGTACTCTGATTCCTTTGGGACTGCCTCGTAATTGCTTTGCTGTCTTTGTACTACAAAACCCATCAGAAAAAAAATACAGTACAACAGGTAGTCCTAAGCCTTCATAGAGGTAACTGGCAATATCAGTTCAACATCATCGTCTAAGTCGGTTTCACTTAAGAAAAATATTAAGGAAATAACAGGTGAGCAAGAGAAATTATTTTGTGGGTGGCAGCACAGTGGACCTCTATGTTTCCTTAGTGCTATCAGTCTCTTTATGTACGTATATAATTGCAGACACATTCTTCCTTCTTTTTTTTTTTTTAATTCTGGGAGAGTCCCTTGGAAAGATGAAGATCAGAACCAAGTTGCTGTACTGCCACATGAATTATTATGGTGGCAACAGTTAGCACTATTGTTGAATGTTTGTGAAACAATTTTGAATTACAAAGAGACTTGAATGGACTGAGATCAGACCAAGAGGCAACTTACAAATGGAACTCCTATGAAATTGAAAATAAGAATGTTTACTTCCTAGATATGGTCTGATTTTCTCCAACTTATCAACAGTTTTAGGACACATTTTACCATTTCTATTATTGTAGGTTTTACTGTTTAAGTATTAATATTTTCAGAAGCTGATCATTTGATATGATGTCAGGCGTAACTTACAAATTTCTGGCTGTGTGAGGACAATTTTTGCCTTCTGTTCTAGCTCTACTGTAACCTGCAGCTTTGACAAATTTTTCTATATTACCTGGTTACATTCTCTCTTTAATGCTATTTTTCTTCTATGGTGCACTTTCATTTCAGCTTTCTACTCAGTATCTCTGATTAATTGCAGAAGAGTATAATGTGGTTAAGTTTGTGTCAATAAATAGGACAAGTACCACTGACTTGTTACATGTCCTGATGAGCCTGCTCTTTAACATGGGCAGGCACTGTTAGTATGAAGGGCTTATGTAGAAAAGACCAGGATGTAGTAAGGATCATGTCTCAGCCCTCCTGAGAGAGGGGTAAGCATGGTGAGAGAAATGTCTACAAATTGCACTCCTATAATTACATTCTCTAAGTCTGTACTGAGCAAAATAACTGCTGAGGTCATCCGGAGTTCATGTAGGTCTGTGCCACAACAGTTGCAATCACTTAGGATCAATCACCGAATAAATGTTTGCTGAAAAGGCTAACAATTATTTCTGTACTCATTTATATTTTAATATGTGTATACTTGATAAAACACAAAAAAAATGTTTCAAAATCCTATTCCCAAAGTATGGGAGCATTGCCAAAAAATTCTCCTTAGCTTGAACAACATTCCTTTTTAGGTACCTCAAGACCTTGCAAAATATGACTTTGTTGGCATGTCGTCAAATGCCACTTAAGCCAGCACATTTTAATAACACAGCTTGGTCTCATACAGTTTCAAGACCTTTGAAGAAATGTAATAAATTGTATTATTTCAAATGTCATTGTTTTACTGAAAAATTCAGTGAAGCCATGTCATTTGGTATACTTAGAGAAATTACACTGTTTCTTTAGAACAAATTTTCCTTTCTTTGTGCTAAAGTCTCCTACGTTTCATTATACATCAGCAGTTTAAATAGGAAAAGGAAAATTTGCTGAAGAGATCTAGATCTCATTTCCTTATTGTAAGCAGAAGAGACAGGGCATGTACTTAAACAAATATTACATATTCTAATCCTGATTTTCCTGAATAAACCAAGAGCTGTAGCTGTGAAATGTGTTGTTGGGGTTTTAAAACCTAGATCATATCTGACAATGAATTTTATACTTCATGACAGCAGGCCCTTTTTTCTTTTTCCAGGTGATAAAAGGAAAATTAAAGTTGGATTCCTTTAGTGCTTAGAGATTCCAGACAATGCATATTTATTGTGCCAGCTACATAATAAGTGAATTTTTGTGTCACCTGTTCCGTATCTCAGTACAAATACAGAGAAGAAACAACTGTATTTGTAATGGTGAGAAGTCATGGTTATTTTATTATCCTCTACACCTTCTGTAGTTGAAGGTAAGGAGGCAGTAATGCTGCAACAGAAAAAATGCCTTTGTAGCTGCACACAGATGGGTTATGTGGTTGGATTTATCAGAATGCAAGAGGCTAAGTGATAATGAAATAGATGGAAATGGAGCTTAAGTTGTCTTTTACTATTTAGTTGTTGATAAGCAGTGACTTAACCGTTTGCAAGCAAACCCCCTCACATCTCCCAGGCTAAAGCAAAGAAGCCCTCCAGATAAATGTGCAAAGGACAAGAAGCACTTTTGTAGGAGGGGAAGGTCGAGTTTTTGTTTTGGTTTGTATTTTGTTGTTGTGGTTGAGTTTTTTCTTAGTAATAGCTTTGTTTTTGTTTTTTTCTCAATGTGATTATTAACTGAAGATGAACACTGCAATCTGCAAAATTAATAGAAGTTCTTTTGGTACATGTGTAGTAAGATAATGCGCAGGTACCCCCAAAAGGCCAGGCAGTGGAAGGATTGTAGGAAAATTTATTTCCAAAGTTGAGAACGCTCAACTTAAAGAACACTAACCTTAATGGCATTTCAAACACCAGGCCTAAGGAAAGACATGCTGCCTGCTCTTCTCAGGGTTTTTATCATCCCTGCCCCATCTCTCTGTGGGGACCTTCAAACATGTTTGCAAGGACTAATCTTTTTCTCACACCTGGAAAAGTTTCTCTGGAACGCAGGAAGATGTGTTCGGTTGAGGTGGCAAAATGCCAAGTACTCAACACAGAGAGTCAGAGCTTCCCTCCCCCTGCTGAGAAAAGGCAGAAAAACACCCTAAAACTGAAACTTAAATGTCAGACCTTTTATATTTATACAGAAGAGAGAAAATTAAAAACAGAATATAACATGCATATATATAAATGTGAAAAGAAACAACAACCACCCCACTGAGTCGCTCAACCAATAAGATAGATTTCACCACCCAGACCCATAAAACATCCCAAAAGACATCTCCCAAGAGATACTTGACAAGAGAGGAGAAAAAAATCAACAATAAAAAAAGAAATGTTTACTTCCCGAACTAAAACACAGCTGCAGAGTGAGCAGCAGTGAGGCCTTGGCTGCCCACAACACCACACTTGTCCTTCACAGTCAAGCAGCCATGGAGGAGCGAACCCCAGACACCTCCCTCACTCGCTTTTATACCTGTTTTGACGTCAGATGATATGAAATATCTCTTTGGTTGCTTAAGTCAGGTGATGCTTGTCCGTTCAAATCTACGTAACACTATCTGGGTCTACTAAANATATAAATGTGAAAAGAAACAACAACCACCCCACTGAGTCGCTCAACCAATAAGATAGATTTCACCACCCAGACCCATAAAACATCCCAAAAGACATCTCCCAAGAGATACTTGACAAGAGAGGAGAAAAAAATCAACAATAAAAAAAGAAATGTTTACTTCCCGAACTAAAACACAGCTGCAGAGTGAGCAGCAGTGAGGCCTTGGCTGCCCACAACACCACACTTGTCCTTCACAGTCAAGCAGCCATGGAGGAGCGAACCCCAGACACCTCCCTCACTCGCTTTTATACCTGTTTTGACGTCAGATGATATGAAATATCTCTTTGGTTGCTTAAGTCAGGTGATGCTTGTCCGTTCAAATCTACGTAACACTATCTGGGTCTACTAAAATTAAAGCCTAATCCAGGCCTAGCTAAAACTAAGGCCAAAACTACTACAGAATTAAAAACCATGTCTCTGTGAAATCTTTCTCTCTTCCAGGTAGGAAAGTCTTTCTAGGGGTAATAAGCTCTGGTCGACTAGTAATAAATCTTCTGGAAGGGTATTCTACCCTTACAGTACATATTGGCCTCATTTCACCTTGATCCTCCATAATCACCCATGTGCCTTGTGATGATCTCACTGGGGAAAAGATATAAAATACTGAGAGTTTTGGGAGCTAAGCATGTACTTTATGACAGGCTGACCATTATTCAGAACTTAACTCATTAACTATATACTAAAGAGCATAAAACAGTTGTGCTTTTCCTTAGTATAGGCAATAGTCTGTATCTCTTTTCAATATGTAACTACTAAGTGTTTTTTTCAAACAACTTGTGTTTTTGAAAAACAAATTATCTGCCCACTCTTAAAGCTGACTGATAACCTGAAGGATCAAAAACTATTGAGTAACTTAACAATCCTGTATATTTCATTTACTTGAGAATCTAGACTAAGAATAAGATAAAACTTTGCCTTTTGCATGGCTGTGCATTAGAAATAACAATCATATCTGATTTTTTTTTTGTCTCTGGAACTGACAATAACTTTTCATATAAGGAAAGAAGGTTTGGTAAAGCAGGAGAATGCAGCTTTCATTTGCATGTTCGGTGTGCAGCAGAAGTATTATATTATATTCATGTAAGTGAAACTTAATTGATTCTTACAGATTTGTGTTTTACTAATGTATGCACTATTACTTTTTTTCTTGTGAGAAAATATTTATTCTTATAGTGATATCTATAGTGCAAGTCTGACTCTATGAAGCTGACTAACTGCCTGCTAAAATTACATAAGGCTATGAGATTTAAATAGTGCATAGTTGATAGCTCTCATCAGTGTAAGAAGCAGAGACAAGAGACAGGAAAAGTAATAAGTGAGATACCTAGATAGGTAGACCATAAGGGAGAGGAGATAACAGAAAAAGTAACAANTCAACCAATAAGATAGATTTCACCACCCAGACCCATAAAACATCCCAAAAGACATCTCCCAAGAGATACTTGACAAGAGAGGAGAAAAAAATCAACAATAAAAAAAGAAATGTTTACTTCCCGAACTAAAACACAGCTGCAGAGTGAGCAGCAGTGAGGCCTTGGCTGCCCACAACACCACACTTGTCCTTCACAGTCAAGCAGCCATGGAGGAGCGAACCCCAGACACCTCCCTCACTCGCTTTTATACCTGTTTTGACGTCAGATGATATGAAATATCTCTTTGGTTGCTTAAGTCAGGTGATGCTTGTCCGTTCAAATCTACGTAACACTATCTGGGTCTACTAAAATTAAAGCCTAATCCAGGCCTAGCTAAAACTAAGGCCAAAACTACTACAGAATTAAAAACCATGTCTCTGTGAAATCTTTCTCTCTTCCAGGTAGGAAAGTCTTTCTAGGGGTAATAAGCTCTGGTCGACTAGTAATAAATCTTCTGGAAGGGTATTCTACCCTTACAGTACATATTGGCCTCATTTCACCTTGATCCTCCATAATCACCCATGTGCCTTGTGATGATCTCACTGGGGAAAAGATATAAAATACTGAGAGTTTTGGGAGCTAAGCATGTACTTTATGACAGGCTGACCATTATTCAGAACTTAACTCATTAACTATATACTAAAGAGCATAAAACAGTTGTGCTTTTCCTTAGTATAGGCAATAGTCTGTATCTCTTTTCAATATGTAACTACTAAGTGTTTTTTTCAAACAACTTGTGTTTTTGAAAAACAAATTATCTGCCCACTCTTAAAGCTGACTGATAACCTGAAGGATCAAAAACTATTGAGTAACTTAACAATCCTGTATATTTCATTTACTTGAGAATCTAGACTAAGAATAAGATAAAACTTTGCCTTTTGCATGGCTGTGCATTAGAAATAACAATCATATCTGATTTTTTTTTTGTCTCTGGAACTGACAATAACTTTTCATATAAGGAAAGAAGGTTTGGTAAAGCAGGAGAATGCAGCTTTCATTTGCATGTTCGGTGTGCAGCAGAAGTATTATATTATATTCATGTAAGTGAAACTTAATTGATTCTTACAGATTTGTGTTTTACTAATGTATGCACTATTACTTTTTTTCTTGTGAGAAAATATTTATTCTTATAGTGATATCTATAGTGCAAGTCTGACTCTATGAAGCTGACTAACTGCCTGCTAAAATTACATAAGGCTATGAGATTTAAATAGTGCATAGTTGATAGCTCTCATCAGTGTAAGAAGCAGAGACAAGAGACAGGAAAAGTAATAAGTGAGATACCTAGATAGGTAGACCATAAGGGAGAGGAGATAACAGAAAAAGTAACAAAGATCATATCTCTCTGGTCACTGATCAATGGACAACTGAAACAACCACTTGGAGCTTTGAAAAAGTTCAATCAGAACTTCTTCAAAGTTGAGAAGACACTAGGGAAACAAACCTATTATTGAGCCTCCTGGGAAAGAATTTTTATTAGAATTTTGAGGGGGTTTGTTAGAGTTTATAAAATCTCTAGGGATATTCTGAGGGTATTATGGACACTTGTAGAACTATTTTTGGATCTTTAGGACAAGAGTGAAAGGCAGAGACTGAATTGGATCAGAGAGGAGCAAGCATAGGAGAACAGAGAGGAGATGAGAGAAAAAGTGCCAGCTGCATGTAAGCAACTGATCACTATACCTGTGGGGCCAAGTTCTTTGCCTAATTACTGTAGTCTATCCTCTCTTCTTACTATTTTCTTCCTATCTATTTTCTGTGTGACCTTGTTCTTCATTCTGTAACCAGCAGAGACAAGACTCGCTAACAAATTGCAAGCCAGGCTAGCTAGAGAGGAGGAGGGCAGGGTGGAATCTTCAAAGACCCAAAATCTGAACTGGTGACAGGATAAGGTATGCTGGATCCAGACAGGATATTTGACTAAGTTAGCCCATGCTAATATTCAACAAATCTATGAATATAAGTGTGCTAATGAGGTGAAAGTATGTGTTCTGCTAAATAGGCTTTGCTACAAGTATTTATATTCATCTTGAATTTAGACATATTTGGAACAATTAATTTTTATTCAGGTATTTATATTCTTGAACAAAAAGAATAACTTAATTGAAAGTTCTGTACTTGCTTTTACCTTATGTGTGAATGTTTGCTGAGTTTTGTAAAAGAGAAAAGATACGTATGTAGTTTTCCAAAAGTGATGATAAAATTTGGTCAGCTTAACCAAATGCCAGAAAGAAGACAGTTATAATTTATAATATTTTATGGCAATATAATAGTAAATTACTGGGATCACTAATGTTGAAAACACGCATTGAAGTCTGGTTGATAACACTTGCTTAAGAGATGTTCATGTTGAGTTTTGGGGTTTATTTTGCATTTTAATCCTAAATTCTCATTCACTACATGAACTGTAGTATTTGAGACTTATGAATAACACTGATCAGAGGTCATTGGTGTTACTTACTAAGGATCAATTCTGAGCAGCTAGGTTACATGGTGAAAGCCCTGGGCAATGAGATCTGCTCTCAGGGGCTTACTGCAACAGCCTGATGTCACACTACATTGCAAAGAAAGGAGTAGCACTTGTCCTAACCCATGGGAAAGCCACTTAGATTAAGCTTCCTGCTTGAGAAGTAGTAATGAGAAACTGGATATTGTGTTCCTAGAGGGGAAAAGGGAGTTTGTGTGAGATAAACAGTAATGGGAATTTTGCTGACAAGATAAATCTTTTATTTCAACGTTCAGGGTGTTGGTTTTGTTTTTGTTTTTTTTTTTTTTCCTTTGATTTTGGTATTTTTGAGGGTAGGATTTTTCTTTGTTTTTTTTTGTTGTTGTTGTTTTGTTTTGCTTTTTGGTCTTTTGGGGTGGTTTTTTGTTTGCTTGGGTTTGGTTTTGATTTTTGTTGTTGCTGTCATTGGGGTTTTATTTGTTTGTTTACTTTCCTATTGTTATCATATTTGTCTTCACTGTTACATCAATCAGTAATTTGACAGTACTATGTGACATAAGCCTTTTGGGTTTTCTTAAATCCACATTATACTGTTAGTATATCTTTCATGGTTAAGACATGAATATTATTACTTTCCTTCTGTGCTAGTTTTTTTCCGAGATGCCTCCAAGAATAGAAAGGAAATTGTCCATATATGAAACTCTTATACTTAGGGTTTTCTAACACAAAATGAAGGGAAGAAATAAAACTGTTAGCCTGTCCTTTCCCTCCATACCACTGTCTGATACCATTAGCACACAGCCATATGATTCCATCTCCCTCTCTGGAGACATTCAAAATCCACCTGGATGCTTTTTTGTATAACCTGCTCCAAGCGACCCTGCCTTGGCGGGGGGGTTGGACTAGGTGATCTCCAGAGGTTCCTTCCAACTCTAACTATTCTGAGATAATTAAATAAACTGCTGTTTGTACATATTCCTCTATATCCCACTGGTACTGCCTGCACACTATGGTTGTTATAGCCTTTGTGAAAAAATATGATCCCTGGTTGTTCTGCATCTGCAGCGTCTGGTTCAGTATCATCCAAGTGAAAAAAAGCATTCAGACTCTGTAGAGTATTGCTTAAAGTGCCATTTATTAGAGATAAAACTATAAAGACAGGATAGTGTCAATAATCTTACATCCCTTCAGAAGCTGATAACCCCAACTTGTGCTACTGAATGGGCTTTCCATCAGGAAATGGAACCACTGGTACTGCTGGGGAGCTGCCAACAGGCTCCTCTGTTATCATCAAAGGTGAAGTTTATACTGCGACCATAAAATATGTGCAGCACTGCTCTCAATGCCAGGCTGTGCATATGGCACAGCATGAGCCAGGGCAGACTCAACTTACACGTTATGTTGATCACCAACTTCTTGGTGCTCAATGGTCTTCCAGCCAGGGTCATTGTTCCGTTCAAAAAGAAAGACGCTTGGGGTGACCGTAGCATTCCCACTAACCTAGAAACTGTTGTCCTGGGAAAGCACAAAGGCACAATTAATGCAATAAATAACAAAATGAGACTTCTCCGCCACCTTGTCTAACTACAGATAATTAAAACAGATTAATTATAAAATACTCTTGCTATAAGAGCAAGTGATGGTGGTGTCTTGAATGCTATGCCAAATTAGCTATTATAGGTACTTTTTAAGTTGAAGGGGGAGTCTAAATTAATAATGAAGTACAAGTGAGGTGGTGAATGCTGATTTCATATCAAAACTTTGAAAGATACTTATGATTGTTGCCAGATAAAAGTATTCCTTCTTACAAGTCCCTACTGCCATATAGTTAGTGCTTCAGCAAAAAGTGATAGTTTCTGAACAAGCATAATTCTCAGTAATGTGAGGTCGGAGTGATAGTCATCTGCTTTTTTTTTCCTCATTCCTTACCTTCTCTGCAGACCCAGCTGGAGCCTATGCTGTGAACTGAAGGGTCACAGCTTATTAATTATTACAATTAACAGGCTTCTGCTGACTCAGTTCAAGAAGTCTCTTATAAAGAGATGAATTCAGCAGGATTCCAAAGTTAAACTTTCATTTCATTAATATTATACTGACAATGTCCAGCTACCTTATGCGATATTAACTTAAAAGGAATGTTGGAATTCTCAAAGTTACAAGTCTTTTTGGATGAAAGGGAAAAGTGAAACTTTTGAATATACTTGTGCAAAGCTTTATGGTCACTCAGCATATATGAATGGAAAGAAATGTTCAGACTGAGATACAACCACTGTACGTAAAATATCAAACATAAAATTAAGCAGTTATCTTTAAATAGAAGAAATTTTTATTTTGTTTTGGCTTTTTAGTTTTTTATTTGTTTGAAGAGGAGAAAATTAGAATAGAATGGTTTGTTTCATTTTTTTCCCCAAAAATTGAATTTTAAAATCAATAAACCATTGTCTAGGACAAAGCCTGATTATTATAGGTAAAAAATAGGTCTGCAAAATATAAGGTAAAAATAATGAAGCTTAAATTTCCAGAACTGTTTGGATTTTTATGTGAGTATTTAAGAACAACAGAAAGGATGTTACAACGTTATGCAAAGTGTTGTAATGTAGTCCATTTCAATCAGTTCTCATTTAAGCATCATTGATACTCAAGTTAGCAAATACTTCTTAGAAATGTTTCACTGGTTACAAGGGTGGAAATTGCAAAAAAATCAGCACATCTCTCGATAGTGAATTCAGTGTCATAAGACAAAACCATGTACAATGTTCCTGATATTGAACCTAGATTAAATGTTTGGCTTGAACATTGTAAGTGTGTAAAAATTTTCATGAGAACAGAAAAGAACCCTTCTTAGGAAAGATCCAGTAAGATCCAGTACTGGTGGATTGTAGTAAATTAAAAGCATGATACCATTACTATGCAATGGATGAGAATGCGAAGGGATAGGCATTCATCCAGCCTGCAGTCTAATAGCACGTTTAAAACCTAAGTCTAAGAACACTTGGGATTTTGAGCAGAAATAAAGATTTCCCATTGGCAATTTATCTTAGTGTATTCTGCCTCAGGTAATGTCACAGTATTGTTAACTGGTCCAATTTTACGGACAGGAGGGTAAACAAAATTTTAAAACCAAAGACAAACATTATTCCTTTTGCCTTTTATCTAAGTGTATATCAGGTGTGAATTTTGTACTTGTCATAAAATTCAAGTAGAGCCAGAAAAGACTGGTAACAGCCTGGTAGATGGTTATACTCTGAAATGTCTTCAGGGAGAATTCTCTTCTCCCCTATGCTTTTTTCCTATCTGATTTCCTTTTACTGAGAAAAATTTAACATTTTTTTCTTGTTGAAGATAAATTGCGGCCATTCCCATCAACTCAAAAAGTAAGTATCGTAGGGTTTTGCCAGGTTTTATACCCAGTGTTAATACTGAGCTAGGCAAAAAACCTAAATTTCAAAAAAATCTGGAAGCTATAATAATGTTTTAGAGGGCTTGTTTGTTTTTAGGGAGAAAATGAGCCAATTTCACTGTTGTGGGCTAATTTAGTTTAGTTTGGATTTTTGTATTTTATAAATGAAAAATCAGAATGTACAGCTGGATCTGGAATGCAAACTATGGGAAAGAAGTATCCATGTATACGCAAAATACTTTTGAAAGAAATTGTTGATGAGAATGAGTAAGGTTGGAAGGGACAAAATGGGTCAGATCATCCAACTTCCCCTCTCAGTCAGAGTCATCCTAGGGCACAGTGCACCGGACTGCATCCAGATGATTCTTGAATATCTCTAGTGAGGGAGACTCCACAACCTTTTTGGGCAATCTGTTTGTGCTGGTTTAAGGGTAAACCAGCAGGAGAAATGAACCAAACTCAAAAAGAGATTACAAGTCAGAGTTGCAATTTAATGAAAAGATTACAATAAATACAATGATACAGAGAAAAAAATTGGTTCTAACTCACAAGTATAAACCAGCACCCTGGGGCCTGAACAGAATGGTGTTCGTTTGCCCCTGTGCTGAGCACTGTGGATTGCCCCTGAGTCCCAAAGTAAAAGGAAAGAAAAACCTGTTGGCAAGGATGGTTGCAGTCTGGTCAAGAGTGGCAGTTGCAGTCCTGTTGAAGTTCTAGTCCTCCTCTGGATCCAATGAGTGGTATCCCATGTCCTAAACCCCAAAGATTTTATATGCTCAGGTTCAGGTGGGAAAGCCCAATACCTCCCTCAGGGCCAAGCGTTTCACAAAGGGTGATTTAACTGTGAGTCATGAGATATTTTCGGAATTTTTGAAGGCCTATTAGCAAGCATGACCCCTCAGGCTGGGTGTGAAGGTGCTAATGCCTCCCAGGAGGGGAGTTATCATGGCTGAGTCCATTGGTGTGAAGATAGGAACACTCCCCTATATGACAGGAATCTTGAATACCCATCTTACAGCTTGAGCGGTCAGGTGTGCTCTGGGCAGCTCCTTCAATGGTCCATTATTAACTGTTCATCAGAAATTACATAGAGTGTAGAATACACAGGTCTTTTACACCTACACAGTGATAAACTGGTCCCAGCCACTGTAACCAGGACACTGTTTCAGCACTGGGCCACCTTCACTGTAAAGAAGTTCTTTTCTCTGTGAAACTTCCTATACATTAGTTCCTGTCCACTGCCTCTTGTCCTACTGCTTGGCACTATTGAGAGGAGCCTGGTTCCATCCTCTTGACATCCACCCTTCTATATACTTATAGACATTGATGAGGTCCCCTTTCAGTTGTCTCTTATTGAGGCCGAACAGGCCCAGCTCCCTCAGCCTCTCCTCATAAGAGAAATGCTCCAGCCCCTTAATCACCTTCGTAGTCCTCTCCTGGACCCATTACAGGAGCTCTTGCACTGAGGAGCCCAGAACTCGACACAGCACTCCAGATGTGGCCTCACGCAGCCTGAGTAGAGGAGCAGCATCACCTCCCTTGACCTGCAGGCAGTGCTATTCCTAATGCGCCCCACTACATACCATTGGTCTTCTTAGCCACAAGGACACACTGTTGACTCATGGACAGCTTTTTGTCCACCAGAACCCTCAGGTCCCTCTCTGTAGCACTGCTTTCCATGAGGTCAGCTCCCACCCTGTCCTGGTGCATGGGGTTGTTCTTCACCAGGAGCAGGACCCTGCACTTGCCTTTGTTGAATTTCAGAAAGTCCTTTCTCTGCCCATTTCTCCAGCCTGATGAGGTCCTTATAAAGGGCTGTATAACCCTTTGGGGTATTGGACACTCATCTCAGCTTTGTATCCATGAACTTGCTCTGTCCTTTCATTCAAGTCACTGATGAGTAAGTTAAAGGATAATGGGCCTGGTATTGAACCTTAGGGCACACCACTAGTGACAAGCCAACAACTAGACCCTGTATCACTGATCCCCCTGGGATCTGCTGCTGTGCCATTTCTAAATCCACCTCATTGTCCTCTCATCCAGTCCACACTTCCTGAGTTTACCTTGAGGATGTTGTGAGAGATAACATCAAAAGTCTTGCTGAAATCAAAGTAGACAAAATCCACTGCTCTCCTTTCATCCATCCAGGTAGTTGTTTCATTGTAGAAGGCAATTTGGTTATTCAAGCATAATTTACCTTTAGTGAATTTAAACAGGCTACTCCTGATCACCTTCTTGTCATTCATGTGATTAAAGATGGCCTCCAGAAGGAGGTGTTCATTATCTTTTCAAGAATTCAGGTGAGGCTGACTAGCTGGTAGTAGTCAGGGTCCTCCTTCTGACCCTTTTTGAAAAAGAGTGTGGTGATGTTTGCTTTCTTCTGCTCCTCAGGTACCTTTCCTGATCACCTTGGCTTTTAAAAGATGGTCTCAAGCAGACTCATTATAGTGTCCTCTGTCTCTCTCAGAACCCATGGATACGTCCTATCAGGGCCCATGGACTTGTGGATTCAAGTTTTCCTTGGTGTTTAACCAAATCCTCCTTGAACAAGGGAAAGTCTTCCTTTCAACATTTCTTTTCCCTGGTCTCCTTGGGTCAGAGATTCCTGAGGACTAATCTTGTCAGTAAAGAACAATGCAAAGAAGGTGTAACTTTGTCTTCTCTGCCTCACTGTTACCAAAGTCTGCCCTCCATTTAATAACAGGTCCTCATTATCCTTTGTTTTCCTTTTGTTATTAATATATTTGAAGAGGCTCTTGTTATCCTTGACCAGATTTCATTGCAGAGGTGCCTTGGCCTTCCTTGTTTTATTTCTAATAATTTCTACTTACTCTGACAACCTTTATTCATTCTGAGTGGCCTGACTGCTTCCATCTCCTACGTATTTTCCATTTTATGCTTGACTAATGACAGGAGTTCCTTATTCATCCACAGAGGTCTCTTGCCCACTTTGCCTGATTTCTCGTTCATTGGGATGCATCATTCTTGAGTCTGGAGAAAGTAATCCTTGAATATCAGCCAGCTTTCTAGAATCCCTCTTCCCTGCAGGGCCTGATCCTACGGGGTTCTTCCAAAAAGATCCCTGAAGAGGTAAAAGCTAGCTCTCCTGAAATTCAGGTTTATTACGGATTTATGAGATACACATATGGCTGTGCCTAAGAACGTCACAGATTTTTCTCCCTAGGGAAATGTTTGCCTCATAAAATTAAGTAGTACTAGCAGCTGTTGTTAAATGAATCTAGTATTTCTTCTAATAAGACAAGAATATGCCTACTGAGAAATTGCTGTGCAATATAAAATGAAGGAACATTGAAATGAGCTAAATTTCCTCTGTAGTCTTTGTTATACTTTTATTGTTTTGCCCTGAAAGACAACAGATACTTTAAGAACTGATAAACTGCAACAAAAAATTATTGATTCCAGAGTGGAATAAAGAGGAAGAAACATGCAACAAGAATGAAAGGTCAAATTTATGTAGAATATCTCAGAAATGCTTAGCTAAGTGTCAGCTTCTGTTGTCTGATCCTATTTGCAGGAGAATACTAACAAGATACTGCCTCTTTTCAGTCTCTTAAATTACAGGAGCAACTAAAGGATAGACTTACATCTTAGAAATATGTGGGAAGGTGATTTAAAAAGGAAAAAAATATGATTTTTGCACTATTTTAAGAACTGCAAAGCTGTAGTTGACTTGCCACTGATTAGGCTCAACAAAGCATTGCAAAAAACCCCAAACAAACAAACACAAAAAATCCCTAGAATCTATCTAATCCAACCAGAGTGGAAAGAGCCATGTGTGATAAGAAAACTGAATAGTCGAGTACATGGGTCTCAAAAAGTAGAAAATTCTGATTTGAAGTTACATGAACAAGTCAGTTTTAGAATTGAATTAAGTGGAACAGAAGTCTGTAAGTCTGTTGAGGGAGCAGCTGAGAAGAGTGAAGCAGAAGCATTGTTGCTTTCAGTTTAATGAGATAGTTGGTCATACACAATGTCAAAGTGTCTTGATTTAAAACCTCTGAGGGAATCTTCGGGTGAAACAGGAAAACTATTTTAAAGGTATTTGGTCAACTTGAAACATTATTTTCTCAGTATGATACTATATTTTGCTTCATCATTTAATTTGCTTTACAGTGTATCTTTGTGCCTGCATTGTTAGTCTGAAATCATGCAATTACATAGTAAGTCGTGCTTTGAGGCTTCTTCTAAGCTGTCAATAAGAATATTGACTGTTTTTACATGAATCAGGCTTAATATATGTTAACTGTGAAACTGAAAGTGAAAAAGAAACTTCTCATAAAAGGAGGAAAATATGCCATTTTGCACTAGGAATCACTTATTCATTTATTTTACACAGGAAATGGTATATGGTTTGGAAATAGAAAACTGCCATGGACCTGAGCTTAAGGGCCACTGGAATCAGTAAGAGTATTTCTATTGACCTCAGCTGGCTTTCACTGTAATGTAATTAGGCTAATAGGTATTTTTAAATTTAGTCTTCTTGCAAGTGAAATCTTAATCTAATGGTTTATTGAACTTCTAATAAAAGCTGTAATTTAGTTTTTGTCAAAAATCTGAACTGTAGTGGTTTTTAAAGAACACAGAGTGCTAACCAGTTCTGTCTCTCCCAATGCATGTGAACCCTTATTCCCTTTCCACTGTGTGAGGCAGCTCCTTCTCAGGAGTACCAAAAAAAACCCTGCATCATTGTCATGCTCTTGTAGGAAGTTGAGAGTGAGGATTATAAAACTCAGAAGCCGCAGTAGGAAAATAGGCCAAAAAGACCTTGAGAATGTGGGTTAATAAACTAAGAATCTGTAGTAGGAAGATAGGGGCAGGAAAAACTTGAACAGGTCTGTGGAAGTTATCTCCCCATCTTTTTCATCGTTTTCTCTCTTTCCTAGTTCCTGGAGAGGATTTCAAACTAGACAGAGGTTCACCGACCCTAAAAACTACAGTATGAATTTGTTAAATGTTTTTGACCAGTGTTGAAATTTACTAATATGCAGTTATTTCATATTATCTACCTTCCTAAAAATAAAGACAAGAGTGAAGTTTCATCACTGAGTCTCAAGTAATCTCTTGTATTCCAGGGTCCTACTGGAAGTACCCTGAGTTAGGGTGAGTTTATGTATCAGAATCCATTGACTCCACTGGTTCATGATCACTACACTGTATCATCTCTTTCTTGACAGTGAGATGTTTCTTTCTTTTTGATTCTGTATCAGCCTCTGATGTTGTGGGACTGCGTTTTGCAAAATGCAAATAATTTGCTATTGAAGACTCTGGATTCAGTCTCGTTTTTCTTTCATTGAAGTCAATGAAAAATTATCACTAGCTTTAAATAGTAAATGTATATCTGTTTTGTACTAAGTTTTCCTGAGCATATGCTTCATAGTTGAATGTTAGGCTGCTTCAAACTAGATATTTCTAACTACCTTTCTACCAGTGTCTCTGGATTATTTTAAATTTGCTTTCTCAAAGTGATGTTGAATTCCTGTCAAACGTAATTTGTCAGTATGACACCCGTGTCACAATCAGTAGTTCTAGTGAAAATACTTTTATATTAGGTGAAGAGAGTGCAATTACCTGCGAGTCATTTTGCATAAAAGATAAATGGAAAGTGTCTCTGACATGCTTGATGAAGGTTAGCAACACTTTCAGATCTAATGAAATGTTGTGGATATTTTAATTCTTGATGCAATTTACTTCTAATTAGAAGGAAACAGATGTTTAAATGCAGGTAATATTATTAAATAGGCTGAGGGTGAAATACACATGCCATTGTTACATGCTTGAAGGTTCACACAGTGTATGCATGGTATATACATGTGCCTAACCTCTGTGCCAGCTGGAGTGAAGAGATTCAAGATCTGGGTTTTTTTCAGCAAGCTGTGACTGTGTTAAGGCCTTTTCAAGTTGGTGAGAGGCATGGGATCAGATTGATAATGACTACAGTTCATTGACACTTTAGGCTAGCTTTTAAATATTTATTCATTTAGTGATGTGCCTCTTTAACAATATACAGAGGAAGG
Organism: Sakesphorus luctuosus; assembly: GCA_013396695.1. Lineage (NCBI taxonomy): Eukaryota > Metazoa > Chordata > Aves > Passeriformes > Thamnophilidae > Sakesphorus > Sakesphorus luctuosus. The sequence continues at coordinate 32,567 of VWZD01008492.1, forward strand.
ATGACCTGCTGATTAGCCTGTTATCTACTATTTGAAATTCAGTTCTCTGTTCCACTTGCATTTTCTGTAGAAAATTGTGTAAAATAAATTTTGAAATTGTAAAATACAGTCATTAGTACTGCTACATTTCAGATTACTTTTGCAGAGACTTACTTATTTTTGTGAGATACTCAAGACCCAAAGAAGAAGGGGTCATATAAAAGGCCAAAATACATAAAACCAGATAATCCTGATTAAAGGACAGAAATAAAGTAGACAACAAACAGATCTGATCTCATTTGGTCTCTAGTTTATCCCTTAAAATAGGGAATGACTACATTATTTCTGCTTTTTTTGTGGAACATACTGCTGCTACGCATTTTATTTAGCCTGTGGCTATAACTGGAAAATTTAGCAAAGCTACTAAATTTGTCTTAACCCTACTCACCTTTCACCCTGTTTTCCACCACTCACTTCTTTCCATTAGTGAGACGGCTGCCTTCCCATGTTTTAAACTGGTCTGACAGGGATTAGTTTACTCTTTACACAGTTCCATGATACAAGAAAAAAAAAAAGAAGTTTGAAACAGCCCAGTTGTAATTTGTATGCAGAAATCAGCATGTTAGGTTATCATTAAATAAAAAGAGAATTAAAATATATTAGAAATTTAAAGAAAAGGATAACACCTGAAGCCATGAGTAAAAATAATGAGATTATCAACTCTGTATTCCTGAGATTAGCCTAGACTTTATTCTCCAGTCCACAGTCAATGAATAATTCCTGCTCAAATAGGTATGTGTTGTTAATTATTGTGGCAGATAGTTCAGTCCCAGGGCAGAGTTAAAAACATCTCCTATTCTGTCAAACTACTTGACTCTTTTAATAGTAACCAGTGGGTGCAGCACTGTTCCAAATTTGAGCAGTGATAGCAAGACTGGATGTGTGCTCTGAACATTCTGTGTGTGGGTTAGGACATGCATAGGTAGCTCTTAATAGAACTCATATCAAGGTATAAAAACCCATATATATATATGTGTGTGTGTTTGTGTGTGTGTATGCATATATATATGTGTGTGCTTATGTATGAGGGGTGGTCCCGTGGTGTAGTGGAGAGCACTCCAGTCTCTGACTCCCAAGGTCGCGAGTTCGAGTCTCAGTGGGACCATCCCCGGCAGTTAAATGCCTCCCTGCCATTCGATCCCGTCAGATCTCGGATGCTCAGCAGGGTCAGCCCCGGTTAGTACCGGGTGCTGTAGGTAGTCCCAAGGACTTCACTGTCCAAGCTTGCTCGGCCGTGGCAAATGAACCTTAGGACTTAAATGGTGAGGCCAGTTCTGTGCACGCTGTGCCTCACTTAAAAAATCCACTGTGCAGGCTCGGAGGGCACACCCACGTGGGGAGTGCCCTTCCCAAATCTTCGTTCGCGAAGATTGGCCATTATTATACCTCACTGAGTTTATATATATATATATATATGTGTGTGTATCTATATGTGTGTGTATATATATATTTTTCCTTATTTCTACATTTTTAATGAAATAGGGAGTAGGAGTTGGGGAAGGTCAGATTGCAACTGACAATTCTATGAACATTTTTTATTTGCAAAGCTGTTTCTAGCAGTGGAGTCAAACTGTCATAAACATTATAACTAGTCACACTACAGTCACTTAAAATGATCGCTCACACATTTACTAATGGGACAACAGCTGGAAGATGAACCACAGCTGCATACTCTTGAAGAAAACTGTTGGACTGAAGTAGACTATCTTGGACCTAGAAGCCACCAGTGGCTTCTGAGATAGACATTCATGAAGGCCAGAACTCAGTCCTTTATTTCATCATAATCCAATAATCCTCACATGCATATTTAAGCTACCACCTTCCTGAATGTGATCTGAGATAGTCTGCTTTTGGTACTGGGTGTGCTGTGGTCCTCTAAGGATTTAGGATCTAGGTTCTCAGTGTCAGATTATTAGTACATGTAGAACCAACAGTTCTGCTATCCTGAAGAATTTATCAATCCTTGGTCAACTAACTCCTCAGAAGGTATTTTTTCCTAGGAAGACTTTTTCATCCAAATACATAGGAACATACTCATAAAACATTCACACCAGCGTGGCCTTTTAGCACCACCACTCTGCCCATTTTTTCCAAGTTAATTTTACAGTATTTTCCATTTGTATGACCACTGGTATTTCATTAGATCTGTAATCATTACATTTAATTGTAAGTATAAGCTTTTTATGCTACACTGTGGCTGTGATTATCATGATTAATAAAGCAATACATACAAATGTAATTAAGCACAGTGCAAGGTGCAGTTAAGAGGGGTAAAATAAAATTCCCCTATGAGTTCCATTCCTTAAAGTATAACCCTGATATCTCCCCATGAAACACTGATAATGGTAAGATGTTTTCAAGTCTTCATGCAAATTGTTCTGTTACCAGTATGTTCTCTTTTGTCTATTAATGTGCGAAAGATTAGTACATGTACAATCGATGTCCGGTTCTTTTATACAAGTACATCTTACCCTGATGTTAAATACCATGGTATCATTGTCCTTTAACTTAGCACTGGGAAATTACTGGCAATTGTAATACATAATAATGATTATCAAAGCATTCTTGTGCCACTCTCATTTTTCAATATTGATGACTTGATCTCACTGAAAAGTCTCAGCAAAGCAAAACTTCTTTCCAAGTAATATCTGATTTAAATGTTTTAAACAAACATTACCAGGTCATTTGGTCCCAAAATACAGGAATCAACACATTTGCTTGGAAAAACATAACACCTTTTTATTTTTTTTAGGGAAAAAAGGCAACATATTTTCAAATTAAACTCTGTTTTACAATAATTGCATTACGAGATTTAATGACTGAAGCTGTTTTGTATGTTACATGGTGATCTAGAAATAACACTTTATTTCAGAGGAAACAGACTTTTTCAGTATGGAAACAGGGTCATATCCATCTCCTCTATCCTAAGGCCAGAAGTGGCTAATTTTTTTGGTCACTGGCGCCAAAATTACTTAAGAAACACTGTAATTTACTGCTTTTTGTGCCAGTCTAATTTTATGTCACTGCCAAAGCTGATGCTACTATAGAGGAATCACCATCGCTGCTGCAATCATTACGAGGTTCTTAACCCAGAAGTTAAACTATCCTATATTACAGTAACATATCCATTCTTTTATTAATTATTTTCAGGAGATACCTACATCTTACCTTTGATTCTATAAAGAACTCATGATATTTAAGATGCAGACAAATTTTAAAAAATCATATGCAAATATGTCCAGTTTGTTTATATATGTTCTCTTACAAATTGAAAATAAGATTTCTTTTTTCCACTGTGAGTACCTAATCAATTAATTTTTTAGTAAAAATGCTGTACTACAGTACAATAAACAGCATAAGCCATTTTTAACCCTAATTATGAAGAAATGTTTAGCTGGTGTTACCTCAGGCTTTTAATACTTTTAATTTTTCATGAGTAATACCCTGAGGTAGAGTATTTTGTATGAATTTGATTAGTAGTTAATGAAGCAAAGTAATGTGTAGATGGTACTATCATGAGAATACCTGACAATTAGAGCAATGCAGAGAAAGTTCAGCAGTACAAAAAACAGTGGTCCTCATTTTTTTTTTCTTGGCAAAGGAGAAGACAAGGGAATCAATAATTCATTTTAGACTAGTCATTCAGAAAATTTTGTGAATATTTTAGAGAAGTGAGCGCCAGTGATCTAAGAGGAACAGTAGGCATATCTGAGCAACCTAGTCTAGTGCAACGTGTCCCTATCCATGATGAGGGGACTGGAATGGGATGATCATTAAGATCTCTTCCAACGCAAAACATTCTATTGTTCTATGATTCATACAGTACAAATCCATTGCAATCTCCTCCTCTGCCTTTTTGTAAAAGCAAGGCTCACTGTGCTCATTTGCCCTTGGCTGGATATCAGGTGCTCACCAAAGCTGCTCTATCACTTACCTCCTCAGCTGAACAGGGAAGAGAAAATATATCAAAAGGCTCATGGGTTGAGATAAGACAAGGGAGAGATCACTCACACATTACCACCATGGGCAAAACAGACCCAGCTTGGCAAAAGTAACTGAGTTTATCACTAATCAATTCAGAGCAGGATTATGAGAAGCAAAACCCAGTCTTGAAATGCCTTACACCTATGCCTCTCTTCTTCACAGGCTTTTCTTGGTACATGATTCTTCTCTTCCCCTCAGTGCCTCAAGGAGTACATGGAATGTGGACTGTGGTCAGTGCATCACATGTTGTTTCTGCTACTCCTTCCTCTTCAGAGGGAGGACTCCTCACATTCCTTGAACTTCTTGTGGGTCCTTCTCATGGGATGCAATTCCTCTTTTACTGCTCCAGCACAGGTCCCTTCCACAGGGTATAGTCCTTCAGGAACACACTGTTTCACTCTCCCCATGGAGCTGAGAGTCCTGCCACCAAACCTGCTTTTAGCGTGGGTCCTCTTTCCATTGGTCCACAAGTCTTGCCAGAAGCCTGCTCCAACATGGGTTCCCCACAGGGTCACAGCTTCCTTTAGGCATCCACCTTTTCCAGTGTAGGGTTCCTCCAGGATCTGCATGTAGACCTCTGTGGGTTTCAGGAGGACAGCCTGCCACAGAACATTCTTCCCCACAGGCAGCAGAGGAATCTGCTCTGGTGCCTGGGGTACCTCCTCCCCCTCCATCCTCACTGGCCTTGGTGTCTGCAGAGTTGCTTATCTCATATCTTCTTAGTCTTCTCTGGCTGCAATTGCTTCTGTCAAGTAACTTCTTTCCCTTTCCTAAATATATTATCCCAAGGTGCTACCACTGTTGCTAATGTGCTTGGCCTTGGCCAGCAGCAGGTCTGTCTTGGAGCCAGTTGGCATTAGCTCTGTTGGACATGAGAGAAGATCCTAACTAACTCTGTAGCCTGCCCCATGCTGCTACCAAAACCTTGCCAGGCAAAATCAATATAAGCAACTAGAACTAATTCATTGAATAGTTTTCTTTCTTTGTGTTCTGGATAAGGAATTTCTTAGAAACAGACCAGCTACACTGATGGTAAGCAGCACAGCTGAGCAGTGCAGCTGCAGAGTAACCCATATGTATAACGAAGGAATATGTAAGAAAATGTCTGGAGTCTGTCAATTCAACTAAAAACTAAGGGTAAAAGTAGTATACCTGGTATAAACTGGTAATTATAGCTGATCTATATATATGATATTAAGGCCATTTAGGAACCCATAGGTTTTGAAAATTAATTTAAATTTACGATGAAGGTACACAAAACCAACTCCAAGCAGATAACTCAGACTACCTTTAATATACAACCAATGGCCAAAACTTAAAACCAATGGGGTAACCACAATGACACTCGACAGACATTTGACAGATTGTAGGTTCAGTGTTACTAGCTGGGAATATTGTTAATACATGGACAAGAATGAAAACTAAAAGTGTGCAGGCACTCTCACTCTCTCTCTCTCACACACACACACACATACACAAAGAGGAGGCCTCTCACTGGGATACCCAGTGGTGGCTTTGCTTCACCCAAAGGGTCGAAGGATCACTCATGGATATCCAGTAGAATAGTCACTTACCCAATGGAAAAGTGAGCACACTCAGTCCCAGGAAGCCTAATCTTGGGTCACAAACCTGCTGCCCTGAGGAACACTGCACACAGGGGTTTCCCATGCAGGTCACATGTAATAATCTGGTTGAGGCAGAACTTGTGGTCATACATGATATGATCATAGTCTAGAAACTTCTCTGGGCTAAAGCCTCTAATTGGCTGTGGACTCTCTGTTGGAAAAGAGATCCTTCCCTCATTCCCACCACCAGGTTGCTATGTACTAACTGCAGCCAAGGGATGGTTCTATATGGCACAGAAATGAGGAGACAAATGTCTGGCAGCCACCAGGTATCGGCCATGTTGCAGGGCTATGCTCCTCCCACAAAACTACATTCTTGTCTATTTTGTGACTCCAGTCTACCAATATTCACCTGCTTTTGCCTTAATAGATTGTCTTAGCTCAATGTGTTTAATGATTGTTAGTAATGCAGGTTTTATAGCATCAATTCCACTGTAGTTTTAATGAGGTATACAGATGTGGGTGATCACAAGAACTTGAAATGTAATTTGAAAGCACCATGCAGTCCAGGGATGAACAGTATATCTTAAAAAAGAAAGTATAGTTTTTCTGCAGACAGTAGATGGACAGAAAAAGACTAATTTTTCCCAGAGGTTGTTTTTTTTATTTGCTTGGTTTTGGTTTGGTTTGGGGATTTTTTTGGCACTGCTTTGGATTTGAAACATTTTCAATGTACTGCTGAGGTACCTTAATAAATTATTGACTGTTTGCATCCAACTGAACTTTTTCCCAAGGTATTCTGTAGCTGTAGACAACAGAAAAAACTAAAGAAACAGAATAAGGAAAACTGTATATTCCAGGTACGTGTTTTAAATTTAGAATATGCCATGCACATTAATTTATTTTGGACTTCCTTGTTTGTTTGTTTTGGAGGTTTTTTTCCTTTGGTTTGTTTTGGTTTTGAACACAGTGAATATAGAAAAAAATATTAAGCTTTTTCCTACAAATGAATTTCTCATTTTTAAATTGGAGTAGTCACACTGGCACTGAAATTCTTAGAGTTACGCCCATTCATTCAGAGAACAGACTTCCCATGTAGACTTCTACTCAGACAAAATACCCTTGGATTAGAAAGTCAGTGTTCAAAATGAGTTTTAGTCAATTAATTATTGTAGAGAGAAGACACTAACAAAAATCATGGCTATAACTAATTTGCTAGCAGATAAAAAGAAAGATTTGTTGCATAAAATGTAATGAATTAATTTTTAGCCTCCTATATTAACATGAGCTCAATTATACTTCTTTACTTAATATGAGTAATAACTAAGCCTATTTTAAGAAGCAAATTTAGTTTTCAACTCAGTGCAAGCCAGTTACTCTTCTTATTTGTCATGTTCACTGAATTGAAACAAAAGCAAGCTGAATTAATTTTTTCCATTTCCAATTTAGGCATTTTATTGAAAGAAAACAGAATGAAGGGTTATGTTTGTATAGTACCCATGAGACTGGGAATGAAGGTTTTTGTGAGGTTCGTCATCACTTTTTATTTAATTTTAGCATTTAAAGTATCATTAAACTGCGAAAACCAGTTTATTTTTCCTCTCTGATGAACTTTAAACCCATACCCAACCCTCATTCCCAGTTTAGATGCTCTAACTGGTTGTTGTCCCTTAGGACCAAGACAAGGGGTTAGAATCTGATCTGCACTTCACTGCCACTGGACTAATATTCAGTCATATCTCTCTCACTTGCTGTATGTGGCATTGTGAACAATCTGAGCTACAAAACTGTACAGTATTTCTTGTTGCATGTATTTATGTTTTTGTACTTGCAGACATACAAATACCTCTATACTCTTCTCTTACAGTATATAAAGATGTAAACAAAGCAAGAAGGGTTTCCATGTGAAATCTTTTAATCTTATGACCTTGAAATAACTCTTAATAAATTGGTTAGAGCATGTTAGTCTGAGATGTAAATTTGGTTCCTTTTAATGAAATGGCAAGGTCTGTTTGATTTATTAGCAATTTTCATGACCCACTGATAGGAGGAGAGATGTTGCACATTCTTATCAGGTCTAGCAAAGACCGGACATGTGTCAGGAAACACTTATGTTTTTGTTGTATAGTCACTTTAACTCTGGCAACCAGCTCACTGCTTTAGATTCACAAGGTGTCAGCTAACAAACTCTTAAATTTATACAATACCCTGCACTAAGTTCTCATCTCCCAGAACTCACAACCAAAGGTGCTGGCTCACAAGCCATGACACCACTACACAAAGGTACTGGTTCCCAAGCCACAAACACCTCCACAAGCTGCCTCTTCTCACAATAAACTTCAAAACCATGTATGGGGTGGAATATGATAGCTGTGCTTTGACCAGGGAGAGCAAGAGAAGAAAACAGAGAGTGACGAGTCCTTAGATCCCACATTGGTGCTGCCGTATGGATGATCTGAAGCTGAGGTTGCAAGACAAGGAAAATGAAGGAAAGAGGAGAAAAAAGGAGAAAAAGAGCTGGACAAAAATGGAGAAAAATAGCCAGAGAAAAAGAGAAAGCATGGGGCCCTGATCTGCTCCTTTTCATAGTTAACCTGATGCATGCCTCTTAGGTCAAGTAGCTTTATCTGTCTGTATTGCTCACACATGCACAGCCAGCCCTTCTCCAGGAATGAGCTGGGGCAGGACTAAGCACAAGTCTCAAAGCAGAGCACTAAGATGGCTCAGCACAGCAGTGCCCCACCTCTCTGACCCTCTCCTCCAATCACACCTTTCCTGTAGCAATGTTCAGCATAACATGCTTAGGTCTGTTCCTCTGCAGTAATGAAGGGTAACTTGTTAGTAGTTAACCACTGTTTCGCAAGTGGACTGTTAACTTTTCTTTTTTTGTTTTTGTTTTTCTTTTAAACCTGCTTGCATCACACGCACAGAGGGGAAAAAAAAGGCAAACCCAAACAAAAACCCCCAAACACTAAGGTCTACTGTAAAAGGCTTTGGGGGTAGAAAGTTAATTTGATCCACCTTCATCAAACTGCTCAGACTGTTCTCAAACTGCATTTGATATAATCACACTAAAATTAGTAATTGGACTTGAAATCTTGCTATATCAAGAACAAGAACCTTGGCAGTTCTGGAAACATCTATGTATTGGAAATACACAATTGCTCAGTGTTGTTAGAAAAATACAAAAATGAACAGTCTTTTAATTTTAGAGAAGTTGAATTCATTGCAAGTCATTGAAGACCTGAGACACTGGTGATTTTGAACTTGGAAAAGCAGACTGTGTGCTAATACTTTTTTTTTCGTAGAATGCCTGTGAGGCTGCCTGACATGATCCCCCTCTTTGCATGCTGCAATAGCATTTTGTTCCCAGAGATGTAAAAAAAGAATGGGTAGCAAGCGTAGCTGTGAAAGAATGTTTGAGTGGACCACAACACTAATTTTGCGAAGTCCCTAGTTGAATGCCTCAGGCATTGTTTTGGCCCACCATTATCTTCAGTGTCAAAAGAAAAATAGGAATTGCTGATCAGTGATACAAGGACAGAACTACCACCTGGCTCCATTCACACTTCTCTGCTATCGTTTGTGATTTAGTGAGACAATGATTACTATAATTACAACACACCTCCTGCATTTAGTACACCCACAGGCTGAGTCTGAATATATTGCAATCCATATGAGGTAGTTTGCTAGACGTTAGAAGGTATGACTGCTAAAAAGGTGATGGGTGATATTTACACAAAGATATTGATGGAATTTACTGTGATCTCTCTAAGCTGTAATAGGTGAGTAAGCATTGTCTTGAAGTTATGTATGTTAAACAAATAGAATGCCTCTCTCTGTCACTCCTATGTGAAGAGACACTGTGTGTCAGTTCTACAGGATTTGAAGAATAAAAAGGAAAACAAGATAACTGAAAAAATGGGCAACATTTGTATCTTATATTAATTTGTTGTGATTGATTTATTTATTTATTGTGCCAAACAAGCAGGTGTTGCCTGCGCCTTTTCAATAAAGGCTTCTTTTTTCCCTTCAGCCTATCATTAGCATTGCTTTCTCTTTCTTATCCTCACTTAGTGGTGTTGGTTGCATAGTATGTACATACTTGTGGTTATTTTTAAAAATTAGACTGATTTTTTTTCTTGTAAGATCATATAGGAGGGTATTGCACAACAACAGAACATTTAAGGTCACCCTGATTGAAAAATGTATACATAAATTTCATCAGTTCTGTCTCTAGAGAGCAAACAGATGCCTGCATAAATTACTTTTCTACTTCTCTCCATTCGCATCTTTAGCTCTTAAATTCAGGGTGAACATCGAAGCTTTGTAATGCACTATACAGGTCACATAATTTGTACAGTCTAGAATCCACAGAGAAAAGGGCAGCTTAAATAAGAATGTATATGAAGAGTGGCCTTGTGCTGTGTTGTGCAGCTAAATCTGAGGAAAAAAGCATAAACTGAAATATGGACTTAAAATTGTAGTATATTTGATATTGATGGTTTGATAGATCTGGTTCTTAATTTGCAAACAAAAAATAGTCTTTTGCATGTGAAAAAGATTACATTTTAGGAAAAAAACCCTGACACAATATCTGCAAAGTGAGTAACTCCTATGAGAATCTATCCCTATTCTCATTCAATCAAAATAATTTTTACTTTTGCATGTTTGGTGCATGTCTATTTTAAACTTGCTATTTCACTCTACTTCCTGTTCAAATCGGCAAAGACTTGCATTTACTTCAGAGGGAGCTGTATCAGGGCTACAGTTAATTACTAACAGCACTTGATATACTGTAATGTGACCTTAATATATTAATATAGATTTGAAGATATGCACATAAAGCTATTAGTGCTGGTTTTAGTTTAAGGGGACTGTGGCACCTCAGGGGCACTGTACAAATGTGCTAAAGAATCAAGAATTATTTTATTCAGGAGCTAAATCTTGAATTAATGTTTAATGGGAAATTTAACCTTGTTCTTTCTTGTTATGGAACTGTTCTTAAGAGAACTTGCAATACAGCAAGAAACTAAGGAAATATTTATATTTCTCATTCTTTTGAAAAGATAAAGAACAGTTCAGTACATGGATTACAGCTCTATGTCTGGTAATGTGTCCCCATTAAAAACAATTTTTAAAAAAATATTTTTATGAAGCATGAATGAAAATTTATTTTCCACTTTAAAATGGGAAACATGGTTGTTTCTATGTATATAAAAGATACATTTCTTATATGCCCACACACTAAAGGAACACTGGATTTAGATGACTAAATTTAAAAGCCAGTTTGACACTGACTGACTTGAAAACTGCTTTTTCCGTGCAAATTGTGTTCTTATAGTTGTGTCATGATGAGTTCTCTAATCTCTGCAGCTATTTGGAGGTCCTGAACATATCTACTCAGTTATAGTGGTAGTATGGCAACATTTCCCTTTAGTCTGGAAAAGCAAATGCAGCAATAACATTTTGTTCTTCTCACTGTAAAAAATTAATTATTTTTGCATTAGACATCAATAAAAAGTGAAAAACATTGAGAGGATATCTGCAATCAGTCTATGGAGTATGTTTCTGAATTAAAATACTGTTCTGGTTTAAATATGCTGGATTTGCTGTGCGTCTGTGCACTGTATAAGTTGCTTTCTATGTGACAGTGAAAGCAGAAGAGGAAGTGCTAGTCTGAGGTCAAGTTATTAAATAACAAAGACTATGGTTGAAGAAGGTACATCTGTAGATTCTAATTCCTGATGAGGACAACCTGAACACATACTCACACTGTCTTTGTTGTTAAAGGGATAAAAGTGAGAAAGAAATGATTCTCTGTATGACTTGAGTAGAGTTGTTGAAATTGGGGCACACATCTTTGTAAGCAATCTTTATTCATTTACATTTAATGTTTAAAGCCCACACTTGATTTTTAGGGTTTGTATTGGATTTTTTTTTATACTGAAGTAAAATCAATGAAGACTAATAAAATTTATGGAATGGTATTCTTTCCATACATGACAGAGGATAATTTAACAAAGAACAGGTAGGTTAATTTAGTGCTGGTAATTCCTTTGCATGAAATCCTTTTACTGAAGAGATGGCATTCCATTGTGTCAGGTTTCATGCTTCACAGAGCCTTGCATTTCTTGTTATTTCTGGGACCATAAACTGAAATTCTGCAGTTCTGATCTGTTACAGATTAGGCTGGAGATGAGACATTGGACTCTTACATATGTACAGGTACTTGTGGCAAAAGCAACTTTGGTGATTTTATCATGAAATATTCAATTTAAACTTATCTCTACCTCAGCTGGATGAGCTGTTTGACACTGAGTAGAGCCACAGAGAGGAGTTTTCTTGCTACTGGACATAGACTTCCATGTGCAACAGCCACGTGACTCACTTGGTGAGAAATTTTATGAGAGATGTTGTTAGGGTTAATAATGCCTTTAATTATTTTGGAAAGTTTGCCATAACTTACCTAACTTTGTCCTGAACCTAACCCAACACAAAATAAAGACTATTAGTATCACTTAGATTTATGTGACAGGTGTATGTTTTCAAGTACTTTTGAGAAATACAAAACAATTTTTACATAAATATTTGAAGAGTAGATTTTTTTTCTCTGTCAAAATTATTATAACTTCCCAAACCAATATTTGGATCAGTATTTGTATTTTAGTCTTCAGATACTCTGGAATGATAGAATTGGAGACCAACCCAATTCTCAGTATTTCTAATAGGATACATTTAATATATGGTTTTTTACTGTTTTCTTTGTACTTTCAGTCTTATCACTGAAGATTACACTTATTTTTAACTTTTGCATGGTTAAAAAATATTCAGTGTTTGCAGTCTTGGGTGTTAGCTCAAGTGACATTTTCTTGTTTTGCAGGATCAGATCTGAATATAATGCACTTTCTCTGTCACTGGTGTAGGCTACCACTTAGATGTGCACCTCACCTAGGTGCTATTCCTTTCCTCATGTGCCAGTGCCTCTTTTTATTATTTTTTCTCTGCTTTTTGTCTGCAATCCAAGACAGGATTTCTGTCCAAGTAGCTCAGCATGTATTTAAGTGGCTTCATAACTGGCACTACATTGTGCTCTATTTGCATAAACATGTTCTGTATAATGATAACATACTTGCTGTGAATTTTACTTCAATTATAAGAATCCTGTAAGTTCTGTTTGCTTTAACAGACATATGTTGGAGGTTTTGACTTTGAAGACATGCCAAAATTTCAACTTAGTAAGTTCTTGTTTGTTAGAATTATCTCTTAAAGGTCTTGAAACTCAGGCTTTGACTTAGTTGTGTGTTTATGTATTCAGAAAGATCCTGAATGTGCAGCACTTCTGGCATCTCTGAGTCTATTTTGTTTCTAGAAATCAAGTAGAAAAAAATGCATTACAGTCTTCCAGTTCAGTCACTGTTTATTAATAAGTGAAATCATTCAAAACATTCAAAGCAATTTTCCATGAAGAAAAACATTCTTAAATGAATGCCATTACTGACTTGTCAGCTTGTTTTGCTGTAGGCATCAATCTTCAGGGTGTTTCAGAATGTCCTGGAGAAAGGGAGAACCAAATGAGTTTGGTGGGTTTTTTTTGTTTTGTTTTGTTTGTTCGTTTTCACTGGTGAGTCATCCAAATTAGAAACGACAACATTTGTTCAGGATGGATGAAGAGAAGCTAAGCAGCTAAGCTAAGAAGACCTTAACTGTGGGGTAGACACAGTAGATAGTCATTGAAAACTTGGGGTTCAGTTTCAATTTATGAATGCATGAATCAAAACATGTCTCATTTTGCAGCCCAGCTGAGTATCAGAGACTATCTGGAACACAGCCACACAACTAAAGTGATCAATAATGGCAATTAACAACAAGTGGTTTATGACAATTTGAAATGTTGGTTCAGTTTGTGGAAGTGAAATGAAATTGATCTTCTTCTGCCTTTTACTTCACCTTGCCTAGTTTTAACTTTCTTGTAAACGTTTCACAGCAAGAGAGAATTATCTCTGAGATAATTTGACCTCCCAATAATTGTTGCCTTATTTATTTTAGTGTTTCAACTGCTTTCATAAACTGCCTGTTATTTTCTGCCCTGTTTGATCCTCCTTATTCATCCAGAGACTTGCATGATGCTTCCTTTTAGTCCCCATGTATAATCTCACAATTCAAATTTTTTGTGCTCACTACACCTGAAATTAAATGTGCCTTTCTTGTACCTTTTGTCTTATTTGAAATCTCTACAAGAATGGTTATTGTCAGGATTATCTACTTGCTGCAGAATAAAAGGAAATAAATGGGAAAAAAGATAGCAACTTGGACTAATTCATGCAACCAAGAAGGAACATAGTTAAGATCTTTACAGTGAAAAAGCCCCACAATATTTCAAACTTGACACTCCAGATTATGAACTGTTTAGCTGGTCTCAATGCCAAGAGCAGTTTAGGCAATAGTGTTTCAGACAGGCACAAGGCATTCCCATCAGGTCTCCTTGGCTCAAAGGAAGACTCTGAAAGGAGGCTACAGAGAAAAGAAAGGAGACTGTTCCTGTGGTTAATTTGTGTCACAGTTTTTATGGTTTATTGTGTTGTAAATCCAGGTGTTTTTTATGTTTTTGAAGAAGAACATCATTGCATGCTTCTGGTACTATATAGGTCTAATGGGAAGGCTTAATACAGGAGAGCTGTTGGTTTTCACTGCAGCCATTAATAAATGTAACTGACAGAACTGTCTTTTGGTTTTGCAAGCTCAGTGAATGGAGTCTTGGGTACATCTCTGAGATTTGTTTTATTTGGTGCAGTTATAATAGAATAGGTATCTGCTGGATCTACCTGCAGTTTGTCCCCAAAATAGTTTCTCATTATCTTTACTATGGATTTCATGCCAAGTTATTTGTAACTGACAAAGTCACAGATTACCAGGATGAACTGCTGATATCCTGTGGGCACATGTTTTGTTGATGGGAAATATATTCAGATTTGGGAGCATTAGGAATCACAGTGAAATGTAGTCTCTTTTCAGAGACTTGGGCACCACATAATCTGTAATTGCAGGAGTATTTCCAGTTCTCTTTGCTTCTGCATACTGAAGACATCTCATTTGTAAGACGAGCCAAAATTAGCTGGGCTCTATGTGAGCATGGAGGAATAAGCTTTGCACTTTTTCTAAGGTAACTAGAATCAGTCTTGCGTAAGTAGTAAGCTTAAGAGGAAATTAGGTTTATTTGATTTTGTTGTTGTGCTGTGTTCCTTCCTGATATTTATGTGTGTTTTTTGTGTAGATGTTTTGGTTTGGGTTGGGTTTTTTTGTTTGTTTGTCTTTTGGTTTCTGTTTTTGGTTTTGGTTTGGTTTGTCTTTTTTTTTTTTTTACTAATGACTCATCAACAGTCTGTCAGGTCAAGAAGATTACACAGATTTGTTATGTTGGCAAAATTTGGAAAGGTCTCCATCTAGTGCTTGAAACATTTTACTTGATATTGTTGGCTGATGTTGCACAAAATTCTGTGACTATTAGTTCGCTATCAAACTTCAGTGTTATACAAGAAGATTTTGTAACAATTGGGACTTCAGTGCTCAAGTTTGGAGTTTTGATACTTTTTTTTTGTGATGATTTTATATCAAAATAGTGCAGTCTCTGATATGTTTATCTTTAAAGTATGTTATCAAGAGAGTTCTATAGTTATTTTACTCTAGGTATTTGGGGTTTTATTTCTCAAACCAAATGCAGTTTTCTTTATTTTTACTTCTATACATGTTCAAATTATTTTTTTTCTGGCCACTAATTACCTCTTTTTATCTGTGAGCAGGGCTTACTCTTTTTCCATCTGCACAAATATTTTACCTAAACTTTAAAAGTTTTGAAGATGTGTTACTTTTTTAAAAAAAAAGTTAAGTCATGTTTTATGGTATTAAATCAAGAAATTGATCTGACTATTCAATTACTCTTTTATTTTTTTGCATTTTTAGGGGAAAATTGGGATAAATATGCTCATTATGAATCTTTGAAATTTTCAGTTTTATATTCAACGCTAAATTGTTGTCATGGCATCATTATTTAATTCTACATTTGATCCAGTATGGATACCATGCAACACTCTATTCCCTAACCTCTCCTGATGGTTTCTTGCTTTATTTCTGTGTTTTGTGATCCAATCTATGCATTCACATTACCACTCAGTGAACTAAGTTGGGATTAACTGATGTCAGTTAGGATAAACTGGTTTTGCCCTTCTCTTGATAGAGAAATTAGAGAAAAGGTTGCCCTAGTAATTTTACAGTGAGTTTTGCCTAAAACCTGCCCAGTCTAGTTTTTTATGTGTATCTCACATGCTTACATCTGCTTGAATGGGAGAGCACTATGGGCAGCACTATAAAGTTCAAACTGAGACAGAAAAAAGAAGGGCAGTTATGCTGGCCATCCTCCATTTAAGCTGATCAGATAATTGTGATAAAATACATAATAATAAATGAATTTCAGGATATTGCAGGTCTTTAGGTAGTACCTTTCACACCAAGGATCCCAAAACTTTCACATAAAGGTGTTATTTTATGGGCTTCCTGTAATAAAATGCAGAGAAGCATAGGGAAAATATAATGATGTAATTTGCTAAATTAGTAAGTAATGTATAGTAATAGATAATACTTCAGGAGCTGATTATGATTTTCATGTCTAATTAAAAGTTTAATCATTTTATTCCAAAGAGATTTTTAATCCAACATTAATATTGGTGTTCAGCAGCTTACTCTAAGGTGACATGATGGCTACTTGAAAGAGAAGTGTAGAATTGGCAATTTTACAGCCTCTACATAATAAGAAATTGCACATTTAGGACAAAGACGTTTTAGCATGCAGTTTAGAAATAGCATTTATCAAAACAGACTTTGATGTCACATTAGTGACACTTGAAGAGAGCACAGATGGTAAAAACATAGCTTCTTCACAGCAAAGTTTTATAAAACCTCAGTATGGATTCTCAGCTGAGCTGCACGAAGAATCTCAGGCAAGAATGACAAAGGTAGTTTTGAGGAGGAAGAGAAGTCCAAAGCATGCTGAATGGTGGATGAGAGTTTCACATATTGGAAAGAAATCAGTCATTATAAAGCTAAAGACTTTAGCTGCTGCAGTATTTCCTTTGTTGAAGAGTGAGAACTATTTTTCAAATGGCTTCTTTGTACTCATTTATGGAAAAGAAAATTAATAAAGGCAGTATAGGTGCCCATTTTGTTGGTTTAACTCAATGAAAATGAAATTAACACTGGGAAGTGATTGCTTATTTATGAGTATCTTGGTGTTTGGGAAGGTTTCCAATGTAGCTTCAATTCACTTGGCCTCCTTTCTCAGACCTGAACCTCTCACTAGCACAGGTTGTTGGGAGTGCAACATACAAAAGATGGTCTCCTTGGGCAAATAAAAACTGTGCAGGGAGTAAACTGAAGACACAGAAGTGTTTCGTGTTTTGATATAATATGTAGGAAATGCAGAAAGCATGTACATTAAAACCTATCCCCTCTATGTATGTAGGTCAAGAAATTGCTTTTGCTTTCTTATTCCAATTTTTTTCATTTTATTTTGTTTTGGAACTAGGAAAACATACTTAATATGTTTAAAAATTTTGTTACTGAAGTATAGGCATTGAAGGAACCCCACATTTTAAAGTTCATATTGATACATAGAGAAGAATAAACTGCATTTTCAGAAGGACAGCTAGCAGGTTTCAAGCCTAGCTGATCAGCAGCTTAAGGCACCAGCAATTAATAGGCTTCTGTACAGCTTTGTACCAGTAAGGCCCAGGAGGCTGTCCATCCTGATGGTCATAACAGAAATTATAAACCAAGACAGTCTGAAAGGAACAATGTGTGGGTGACATGGAGTGTGGTACCAAACAGCACTCTCCCTAGGCTTTAAAATAAAACCTGCCATAGGGATCAGACCAGGTGAAGACCTCTGGGGACCTTCTGTATGCTGATGAAGCTGCTGCCTCAGCAGCTGTGAAGCAGCTGCAGCTCTATATAAGGAAAGATCAGCCAGTAGATTTGCATATGCTTGCACTGTGAGTAGGACCTTCCAGATGGCTGTTCAGTTCTTACAGGGATGTATAAGCATTTTCTCTGTGAAGAAGGTATAACACATACTTTCTACTGTATTTTAAAATAAATAATATTAAAACTGACACCATATTAAAATTTGTCTAACTGTAAGTGGAACTGAATGATGGTAGTTCCCACTAAAGTCAGATTGATCTTCTAACATGAGTACAGTATCAGTACTGTGGGACAACCTTTTCTCAATTTCTAATAATTTCCCTAGCTACATTTTAGGGGTTTTAATTCTTTTGCGTATAATACTCTCTATGCTGAATGACTTGTCTGCTTGCTACACAAAGGGGCTATTTTCCATGTGTGTAGCAGTGAACTGATCATTTGCAAAGTAAGACAAAAAATGGTCATTGAAATCTTACCAATTAGAGGAAGAAGTATCTAACTTATAAAGGAAGTTGCAGGTTAACATAAAGGTTTAAAAAAAGTTCAGTTAGAAATATGACTTACCTGAAATTCTTTAAGATAATTGTCATAGCCAGCATGGTAATGGATGAGGAAAACCAAACTCTCACATTATTCTAGGTGCAGTTCAAATGAAATCTTGTGTTAGTAAATGATAATTTGTTAAAATCTACCCAACTATACAGTTGTGATTTTGCATAAAGGTTTCTCTTTTACAAGGATACACTGTTTTATGATATATTCTTATGAAGATAGCTCTAGCTAGCAAAAAAATAGTTTCTTTTGTTTCCTTTTAAACCTGAGTCTTCCAAGGCAGAGCAGGGACTCTTGGCATGACCTGCTTTCCTTTTTCCTTATCAATACTTTTATTTAGCAAAAAGAAAGGTAACCAGAGCCTTATTTAGGATATCAGGGAGAAGTTATATTGTAAATAATAGTGGAGTTTCTTCTTCTTACCTTTTATGTAACTTCAATGTAGGATGACTCAGGTTGCTTTCTGCCCTATGAGTTGCTAAACAATAACATTTGAAGTGTCATTTTAGTTTACTGAGTCTTGACATCTAATTAATACTAGCTTTGATTTACCTAATCAGGTTTGCATAAAGTATCTTGAACAATATATGGATTTGCATTTAAAAAGTGAACACTTCTCCATTTTCTTCTTTGAGAATTACATAGACAATAGGACTGTAGTCTTTCAGCTACAGTCCCTGACAGAAGTATTTCAAATACTTTTTTGCCTGAAGAAGTTTAGGTTACCTAAGGTTACAGGACTTTTTTTCCTAATTACTAATATTTTGTGAAATCTTAATGAAAGAGAATAAACTTTCTCATTAAAAGTATTTGATAGTGTAATAATAACAGTATGGAAAAGTAATGGTTTGGTTTGGCATTTTACCTCTACATAAAAACATACTGTGAACCAAACATTGTGATCCCTGAAGGTACAGTGTTCTGTTTTGGTATGATCATAGCACTGAAATCAATGTTAATAATCTCACTGATTTGAAAGAAAACAGACATTACTGAAGAACACCATTTTCAAACCATACTGTCAAAGTGAAGCTTTTACTGTTTTTCATCTGAGCCATTATACTATATTGGACTTCTTCATGGATTTTTGGTTGGTTTTTGTTTTTTTTTCCATATGCTATTCTAATGACTTGTTTTATCTAATGTTTTAATGAATTAATGACAGTTCATTTCGGTGTTATAAAGAACAACTTTAAATTTTAAAGCAAATGGTTTCATGTAGGGAACGTATTTTTATGACATAAAGCAGACTTGAAATTTTCTTGACATTGAGAAAGCACATATGTTGGTAATTTTATTTCACATGTCCTTTTTTTTTTTTTTTTT
>VWZD01008494.1:12528-28926 GCA_013396695.1 Sakesphorus luctuosus
ATCCATCCATCCATCCATCCATCCATCCCTCCATCCATCCATCCATCCATTCCCTCCCAGCCTGGATTCCCTCCTTGGGATTGCCCTGCCCCACAGGCAGTTCTGCCCACTCTGCTGTGCCAAATCCTGGCACAAGTTCAGTGCCCATCACACCTGCAGGGCCAGTTAACCCAAACCACTCAATTCCTCTAAATGAGCTGGTTCTAAAAAAGGACAGAATTCCTTCCTTGTCTGTCCTGTTCAGGTCCTGCAGCAGCAACAGAAGGTTCAGGGCTGGTCTCACCATTGCTGTTTTCTAGTCCCTCTTTCACTTCCCACAGTTTTTTTGTGCCTTTCTTTGCCAAGCAGATCCATCCTCAGTTTTGCCACAGCCTCAGGAGCCCCTGTGGGTGTCACAGGCAGAGCCCCTGGACCTGCCTGGATTCATTTCCTGGCTCACAAGCAGCAAGAATTCCCATTTTTCTGACCAAACTCCAGGTGAGTTCAGTGCCTGATTCAGCCCAGGCCTCTCAGACCTACCCATGGATTTGAAAGTGCAATTCATTAACATAATATGCCACCAACCTGTGATTATTCATGTTGATACACTTTATAATCCCACCAACCTGTGATTATTCATGTTGATACCCTTTATCTGCTCCAGTTTTCTGCCTGCTGTGGGTCACATCACAAGTGGTGCAGGATTTGTGGCATCCCCCCTGTCATCTCCAGGACCTGATTTGATTCATGGCCTCATTTCCTGCTTTTTCCTCCCACTGCTCACAGCCCTTTGTTTTATTTTTTTTTAACACCTCCATGGTCCATTTATTAAATGTAGAGTTAGAAACACAATTAGAACTTACTCAAGTCTATAATGCCTGAATGTTAAATCTTTGCAACTATAAAAATTCCTTCCCAAATGTTTCTTATCTGGGTTTTCTCTTCACTTGATGAACTCGCCCTAATTACTGATTTAATGGTCATAATTTAAGCAGTTCTCAGTTTGAAGAGACAAATCCTGTCAGCTGGTGTTAAACATCTCAGTCTCTGCTGAAGTTCTGATTTTAGGAAGGAATTCTTCCCTGGGAGGGTGGGCAGGGGCTGGGCTGGATTTGCCAGAGAAGCTGTGGCTGCCCCTGGATCCATCCCTGGCAGTGTCCAAGGCCAGGCTGGAGCACCTGGCACAGTGGGAGAGGTTGGGGTTGGAACTGGATAGGCTTTAAGTCCCTTCCAACCCAAACCATCCCATGATTTTCTGCTTGTTTTGTAAAACCTTCAGTTTACATTAAGAAATCCATGTACCAATTGAGCTTAAATCACCTTTTGCTCACAGAGCCATTTGGACAATCAAACACTGTTATCCCTGATTTACAGAGCCCAAAGGTGAGGCACAGAGCAGGACAGGGTCTCCTCAAGATCACACAGCTCCTGGCAGAGCTGAGAGCTCCTCAGTGTTGATTCCCTCTCTGGAGCATCTTGATGAGTGCCCTGATGCCCACCCTGCCCCTGTGCTTTGATTTCCAGCTCTGTGGTGCCTCCATGAACCCTCTGACCCTAAAAAGGACCATTTGCTGATCCCTTGTGCTGGTGGAATGTTATCCCAGGATCCCACAGTGCTCCCTCCTGCAGGAGATGTCCTTCCCTGCCCAAGAGAACACTGTGGGTGTGATGGGATGTTTCCCATCCCAGGTCCATGTGTGGCCTCTCTCACTGTCTTTCCTGCACCCTCACAGAATCACAGAATGGATTGGGTTGGAAAAGACCTCCCAGATCATCAAGTCCAACCCTTGATCCAACCCCACTGTGATCACCAGCCCAGGGCACTCCGTGCCCTGGGCTGGTGATCACAGTGGGGTTGGATCAAGATGTGGTGGATTCTCACTCAGTGCCACATCCACAGAATCACAGAATGGATTGGGTTGGAAAAGCCCTCCGAGATCATCAAGTCCAACCCTTGGGCCAACTCCAGTCCCTTTACCAGATCATGGCACTCAGTGTTCCATCCCAGCTCTCCAGGCAGTGATTGATGCCCTCAAGGACTCCTCCATGGCAACCATCAGTCTGGCATTCCCTGATTTCCAAGTGCTCTGCTTTGCCACATTCCCAGCATTCCCTGTTCAGAGATGTTGGTGTGTCCTGTGTGTTTGCAGTGCAGGATTTTTGTCCAGAATGTGAAGCTTCAGCTTCAATATTTCCTTTCTTCCCAAAAATTCCTGAGGCAGGAGGAGCAGGGCTCTTTCCCCTCTATATGATGTGATCACAGAATCACAGAATCATGGAATGCACTGGGTTGGAAGAGACCTGTGAGACCATCAAGTCCAACCCTTGTTTTTCCTTACGATATTAATTGTTAAGATTTTAATAAATTAACCCTTAAATAGAAAACAGTTAACAAAGAACTACTGTGGAATTATTTTACACCTCTAATGCAATAAGAATTTTGCATTTTTGCTTAACTTGCTGAGAATTTTCCAACCTTTGGATAAGGGAAATGGCTTTGGGAAGTGAGGGGGGCTGGGAAAAGAGCAGGACTTTTGCAAGCTGATAGGATGTGTCTCCTCAAACTGAGAAGTGACCAATCAGCATCAGACATTCCAGGATGGGAAGCAACTTGGATGCATCAAAAAGAGGAATGTTATGGACTGGAAACAAAGGAGGTGTGGAAAGGTGGGAATTAGCAGGAGTGTGTAAGGACCTGTGAAAATATAAGGGGGTTGTTTTTGTAATTTACAGAATCACAGAATGGACTGGGCTGGCAGAGCCCTGTGAGCCCCCCCAGCCCATGGCACTGAGTGCCACATCCAGTGTCACCTGAAATGGTGAGAATGGAATCATGGAATGGACTGGGTTGGATGAGACCTCTGGGACCATCAAGTCCAACCTTTGAACCTTTGATTACTGGATCATGGCACTGAGTGCCACATCCAGACTCACCTTAGACACCTCCAGGGATGGTGAGAATGGAATCCTGGAATGCTCTGGGCTGGCAGAGCCCTGGGAGCCCCCCCAGCCCAGCCCTCGCTCCAAGCCCCCTGTGCCCCCCAGCCCATGGCACTGAGTGCCACATCCAGTGTCACCTGAAACCCCTCCAGGCACGGAGAATCCCCCCCCTCTCTGGGCAGCCCCTGCCAATGCCTGAGCACTCTCTCTGCAAAGAATTGCTTGCCAATGGCCACCCCAAGCCTGCCCTGGCACAGCTCCAGCCTGGGCCCTCTTCTTCTCCTGCTGCTTGCCTGGGAGAAGAGACCAACCCCTCCCTGGCTCCAACCCCCTGTCAGGGAGTTGTGGGCAGTGCTGAGGTGCCCCCTGAGCCTCCTCTTGGGCAGCCTCAACACCCCCAGCTCCCTCAGCCTCTCCTCCCAGGGCTGGGGCTCCAGGCCCTTCTCCAGCCTCGGGGCTCTTCTCTGGCCCTGCTCCAGCCCCTCAATGTCCTTCCTGAGCTGAGGGGCCACAACTGGGAGTGTTTCTGCTCTGTCTTTCAGTGTAGGGTCAGTAAAGCAATGGAAGCACCTTGCAGGGGCTGATTGGAATCCATCAGAATCCATCAGAATCCTTCGGAATCCATTGGAATCCATGGGAATCCATCACACACTATGGAAGGGGAAGGCAGGAGGTCCAGACAGGCACTGCTGGGAACAGCAAGGAGCAATTTCCCCCTCCATCACCGAGTCTGTGCCCAGCAGTGTGTCCTCAGCACAGTCCAGGATGTAAATTGGGTTTCTATTCTCGCTGCTCAGAGGTAAAGCAGCAACAGATGGTGTTTTGAAACACTCATAATTTTGGCTAATAGAGTCACTGCTGCCAACTGGCCTGTCCTCCAAGCAGGGATTAGATGCATTATTATCAATAAATAATACCTAATAATGATGCAAAGAGCCCAAACCCTGAAGTCCCTCATCCTGAGCAACTCCCACACTCCTCAAGATTTGGTGTCTTTGGAGAGCAAAGTGTTTGGTTTCTTCCTTCATTCTGTGTGACCAATCCTTATTTTTTTTAACCACACATCCCACTGGGACCCTCCAGGTGCCACCTCACCTGTGGGAATTCCATATGGCCACTGGAAACAGGGTTTGCTCATGGAAACTTTGATCAGAGTTTCCATGGAATTCCTGGAGTGCAGGAGCCAAAACCTGTCACTGACTTTGTGTTCTCGTATCCAGATGGTCCCTTCCAACTCCATTGGAAAGGAAAAGTGAAATCCCATCTTGTGTGGTTGTTCCAATAACTGGATGTGGCTGGAAGGTGAGCCAAGGCCAAACATTCCCAACCAATGAGTTCCTGGGAGTCCTGGCAGGGTGGAAACAGTTCCCAGCACAGGGAGAACATGGCAGAAGGTGGGAGAGAATCCAGTTAAAGGCCAGGCTTCAAAAGAAAAGGGAGCAGGAGAAGCTGAAAGTCACCATTCTGGAAAGCAACTCCTGCAGAACAAAGTGAGGGGCAAAAAGCTCTCAGTGTTCTCCTGGATCAGAGAAGAGCCAAGGGAAGGAGGATACATGAACTTGGAGTAGCAGGGGCAGTACAAGAGGATAATTAAGCAAATTGGGTGATATCGTATTTTTGCTCAGGGAAACTTTGATCAGAGCAAATTGGGTGATATCACATTATTGCAAGTGGAGACAATGAGCTAAATGAAGGTGCCAATGACTTGGGAGGCTGTGGAGCTCATCGTGGAGCTCCTCCCTGGAATGTCATCCCTCTCTCCACCAAAGCACCATCATTTCAGTCCTTTCTCTGTTTAGCACCATTTACAGGGAACTGCTGGAATAAAGAGATTGAGGGGCTGGAGNTGCAGAGAGAGTGCTGAGGGATTGGAATGGGCTGCCCAGAGAGGGGGTGGATTCCCCATCCCTGGAGGTTTTTAAGCTGAGCTTGGCCGTGGCACTGAGTGCCATGATCTGGTAAAGGGACTGGAGTTGGCCCAAGGGTTGGACTTGATGATCTCGGAGGGCTTTTCCAACCCAATCCATTCTGTGATTCTGTGGATGTGGCACTGAGTGAGAATCCACCACATCTTGATCTAACCCTACTGTGATCACCAGCCCATGGCACAGAGTGCCCTGGGCTGGTGATCACAGTGGGGTTGGATCAAGGGTTGGACTTGATGATCTGGGAGATCTTTTCCAACCCAATCCATTCTATGATTCTATGCTCTGGCATTCCTGGATTCCCCTTAGTGCCCAGGTGGGACGAGCTGCCAGCAGTGCCCCAACTTCTGTGCCTGCTCTGCTCATCCAGAACAATTCCAGTGGCAGCTCTGCCAGGGAAAGGAGGGATGATTTAAAGACTTGGCCCCAAACTTGGGAGCAGCAGTGGCAGCAAACATTAGTCACTGCAGCAAACTAATTTGTTTTCCATATGGCATTTTCAATGGAGTGTGGAAGACTCACAAGTGAAATAATAATTACAAATGAGGAATACTTCGAAAAAAAAGATGTGGTTTTTCTCCCAGAGCATCACTTAAAAGGGTTTGTAATTAAGTCAATACTTGATTATGCTGGAGATGACATTGGCTGCCAAATTACAGTTTGTTGGGTTTTGTTCTGGGGGAAAGATTGTTCCCAAGGGCAGTAAAACTCCTGCCTGTGCTCAGCCTGCAGTGCTGCTGAGATGTGAGAGAGGTGAGAGAGGTGTTCAATCCCTTGGGAAAGGCAGGAGGTGAACATTTGCTTAATAACATTCCTGCCTGCAGCAGGAAATTTTGCTCAGCAAGATGAGGGTCTGATATTCCTGATTAAGCCACATCCAAGGCAGATGCTCCAGGATGCCCTTGGTCTGTACCTGCCTAAATGCAAAGGAAAATCAGCTGCAAATTCAGCTCCAAGGAAGGAACTTCAGGAGATCTCAACCCTGAGATAACAAAAATCCAGCACACCTTGTCCCAAAGTCCTGTTGTGGAGGGTTGTGCCACCACCCTGAGCTCTTCCCTGCAGGAATCTGATGTCCATGGTGGGGTTTCTTCTCCCCCTCCTCATTCCTGATTGTCCCCAGGGGCAAGTTCAGGGGCACGTGAACAGAGCCGCATCCAGCTGGGGGCCGGTCACCAGTGGTGTCCCCAGGGGTCTGTGTTGGAGCCAGTCCTGTTTAACACCTTTATTGATGGTTTAGATGAGGGGATTGAGTCCATCAGCAGCAAATTTGCTGTGACACCAAGTTGGGAGGGAGTGTCGACCTGCTGGAAGGCAGGAGGGACCTGGAGAGGGATCTGGAGAGACTGGAGAGATGGGCTGATTGCAATGGGCTGGAGTTCAACAAGACCAAGGGCAGGGCCTGCCCTTTGGCCACCCCAAGCCCTGCAGCGCTCCAGGCTGGGCACAGAGTGGCTGGAGAGCAGCCAGGCAGAAAGGGACCTGGGGGGACTGAGGGACAGGAAGCTCAAGAGGAGCCAAGAGTGTGGCCAGGTGGCCAAGAAGGCCAATGGGCTCCTGGCCTGGATCCAAAGGAGCGTGGCCAGCAGGCCCAGGGCAGTGAGCCTTCCCCTGGCCTCTGCCTTGGGGAGGCCACACCTTGAGTGTTGTGTTGAGTTCTGGGCCCCTGAGTTGAGGCAAGAGATTGAGGGGCTGGAGCGGGGCCAGAGAAGAGCAACGAGGCTGGAGAAGGGAGTGGAGCACAAGTGCTGTGGGGAGAGGCTGAGGGAGCTGGGGGTGTTTGTGCTGGAGAAGAGGAGGCTGAGAGGTGACCTCAGCACTGTCTGGAAGTGCCTGAAGGGAAGTTGTGGCCAGGTGGGGGTTGGTCTCTTCTCCCAGGCACTCAGCAATAGGACAAGGGGGCACGGGGGGCTCAAGCTCTGCCAGGGGAAATTGAAGTTGGAGATCAGGTAGAAATTCTTTGCAGAGAGAGTGCTGAGGGATTGGAATGGGCTGCCCAGAGAGGGGGTGGATTCCCCATCCCTGGAGGTTTTTCAGCTGAGCTTGGCCGTGGCACTGAGTGCCATGATCTGGTAAAGGGACTGGAGTTGGCCCAAGGGTTGGACTTGATGATCTCAGAGGGCTTTTCCAACCCAATCCGTTCTGTGATTCTATGATCCCCTTGTCCCCACCCAGGGCTGAGCTCAGGCAGGTCAGACATGAGGGACATGGGACACTTGTGGGGTCACAGGACACATGGCAAGCTCAGGAATGCCCCAAGACCTCGTGGTGTTGGATCACTCCATGACCTTCTACAAGTGATGGCCAAAACCCCCTTCCCCAGTCAGAGTTCCAGCCCAGACTGAGCACTGGGGAGTTTGGATCTGGACACTCAGTTTAAAACCCAAACCATGGATTTTGATGATCAAATCTCTGCCTCAGACCTCAGATCCCTTTTCAGTCTCCCCTTGTAAGGACACATTTTCTGCAGGGAGTTACACAGGGATTTTCCACCTGTACATGGGAGGAAATCCAAGACTGATTTCTTCACACTCCTTTGCAACCCAGCTCTGTGACAGCTTCACCTCAAATATTAATTTTCCACCTCACAAAGCAGGCTCAGACCACTTTCCACTGATTTTCCCTGCCAGTCAATCCCAGGGAACTTGCAGAAGAGCCACATCCCTGGACAGCTGAGCCTGTGGAAAGATTTAGACTCTGTCAGTGCTTCTTTTTGGCAGCTCAAATGCTGATTGTGCTTTTCTTCCTCTGCTGCAGCTCAGGGCCTGTCTGCTCAGATCCTCACACAAGTTTGGATTGCCCCTCTTAACTCTCCATGGCTGTCCAGCCCTTGCACAGAACTCTGAAGGGAGAACATCCTGATGGAGGCAGAGCAGGAGGAATTCATCCAGTGCCCCTCCCTGGGGGACAGCCAAGGCCTGAGGGGTTGGATCCTGCAGGGAAATGTCCATTTCTATCATATTTGGGTTCTTCAGGGACCTCAAAACGCTGTAAGGGGAAGATCTTTCAAAAGAGCCTACAGAGAATGGAATTCTTTCTCTCACTCAGCTCCTTTGGGAAGTGCCCAAACTGGAGAGATTTTGGCTTTGTCAGCATTATCCCAGAATATGGAGGAACATTTTCCTTTTGCAGGTGTTGCACTCGGTGGGAAGTGTCACCAGAAGAGATGGACAAGTTATTTCAGAGATTCAGAGAAAGATTTGGGTTGGAAGGGCCTGAAAGCCCATCCAGTTCCAGCCCCAACCCCTCCCACTGTGCCAGGTGCTCCAGCCTGGCCTTGGACACTGCCAGGGATGGATCCAGGGGCAGCCACAGCTTCTCTGGGAAATCCAGCCCAGCCCCTGCCCACCCTCCCACACACCAAGCCCTTCCCAACAGCCCCCCCAGCCCTGCCCTCTGGCACTGGGAAGCCATTCCCTGGCTCCTGGCCCTCCAGGCCTTGGCCCCACTCCCTCCCCAGCTCTCCTGGAGCCCCTTCACGCCCTGCCAGGGGCTCTCAGCACTCTGGGGCCCCACTGGACACAGCAATTGGGCACTGCCTGTGCCAGGAGCATCCTCAGCTCTGCTTGCCCTCCTGGATGCAGCAATTCCCTTGGCTGGCAATGCTTGAGCTGCAGAGAGACCTGGAAGCACCAAGGATGGAGCCAAAATCTCCTGATTGATGGGAATCCTGGGATGGGTTGGGTTGGAAGGACCTGAAAGCCCACCCAGTTCCAAGCCCAACCCCTCCCACTGTGCCAGGTGCTCCAGCCTGGCCTTGGACACTGCCAGGGATGGATCCAGGGGCAGCCCCAACCTCGACGTTGAGATGATGTGACACAGACCCTGGAGATGCAAACCACCATCTCCTCAATGTGTGACTCTGATAAACAGTTCCCCCTCTGCACAGCTCAGCCCATGGCCCAGCCAAGCCCAAACAACTCAGTATTAAAGTGATAAATTAGAGCTATGAAATATTTAATGATTGGAGGGGGGGAAAAGCTGCTGGAAACATAAAATATCTACAGGGTAATATGAGTTGTATCAGACAGAAACGGTGCATTAGCAGGGAGGGTTCTGAGCTTTAATGTGTGATTTGAGGCCATTTCATGCTGGAGAACACTCAGTGCTCTTGCCATGGAAATTCAGGAACAAACTCCTGAGGCCACATTGGGTTTGTGTTTGTTTTCCCTCGACTTTCTTTGCTTCAGGATTGCCAGTGCTGGAGGATAATCCAGGCTGATTTTTATCTCCTGGTGCTGCATCATCACCATTTCCCACCTGGGTTTGGGGTCTTTTTTACATTTTTTTGTGGATGGAGTTCCAGGACTGTGGAACTTGTAAAAGTCACAGCACAGACACCCAATGGGACTTGTATTGTCCACAAATCCCTCCCTTCTGCCTTCTCCCCACTCTCCCTCAGCAGGATTGGGTTGAACGTGACAGATTTGGGGCACAAAGGGCCTGAAGAGCAGGGGGAGGACCAGAGAGCCCCTCAGAGCACAGAGGAACACCCTTTGCCCAGAGAAACAGGCACAATAAAATCAACTCAGACGTCAAAATCCTCGCTCAGAACACACAGACTCACATCACATGGAAAGGATTTCAAAAGAGGATTAAATGGTGCAATTCAAGTCCTTAAAGCACTTCAGTGATGCTTTTGAGACTCTCGACATCCTTAGGTGTTAATGAGGGAGATAAAGCCCTCGGGGCTGTGGCATCACTCGGGTTTGCAGCATCTGAAATGGTCCCTCAGGTGCCACAATATTGCTCTGGGGGGGACATTTCCCACAGGGATTGTCTCCAGATCAGGGGCAGCCCCTCCTGGAGTTGGGAAAAGATGCCTTGGTGTTATTTTTGGGTGCATGAGGAAAGACCCACCTATGGAATCACAGAATGGATTGGGTTGGAAAAGCCCTCCGAGATCATCAAGTCCAACCCTTGGGCCAACTCCAGTCCCTTTACCACATCATGGCACTCAGTGCCACGGCCAAGCTCAGCTTAAAAACCTCCAGGCATGGGGAATCCACCCCCTCTCTGGGCAGCCCATTCCAATGCCTGAGCACTCTCTCTGCAAAGAATTTCTCCCCTGGCAGAGCTTGAGGCTCTGAGCCAACTGAACCACTGTCATTATAGAGTCAGACAATCCTGGAATATCCCAAGCTAGAAAGGATCCACAGGGATCACTGATCCAACCCCCTGACCCTGCACAGACATCCCAACAACCCCCCCTGTCCCTGAGAGGTTCATCCAAACCCTCTGGAGCTCTGGCAGCCTTGGGGCTGTGCCCACTGCCCTGGGGAGCCTGGTCAGTGCCCATCACCCTCTGGGGGCAGAGCCTTGTCCTCAGATCCCCCCTGCCCCTCCCTGGGGAGCCTGGTCAGTGCCCATCACCCTCTGGGGGCAGAGCCTTGTCCTCAGATCCCCCCTGCCCCTCCCTGGGGAGCCTGGTCAGTGCCCATCACCCTCTGGGGGCAGAGCCTTGTCCTCAGATCCCCCCTGCCCCTCCCTGGCACAGCTCCAGCCCTTCCCTGGCTCTGTCCCTGCTCTCAGGGAGCAGAGATGGACACCTGACCATTGTAAGACTCGAGGACCCTCAGGAGGGGCAGTGGGAGGCTCAGACATGCCATGGATTTTGTGTCCACACATCCCAGGTTGTTGTTGCCCTCCCAGGAGTCACCTGGACCCTCTTTTCAAACTCCTTGTTCTTTGTAACAGCCTGAACTTGTTAGAACCAAACTGGGGCAGCTCTGCAGGGTTTTCTCCTCCCTCCCAGGCTCTTCTCCCTCTCCCCCCCAAGCCCCAGGGCTGCTGTACCATATCAAGCTCTGTACATATATTTAAATGTAATAAGATAGATTACAAGCATTGATTTTCCCCAGGGCCAGGTCGATAAGGCTGTATGAGCAGGGAATATCCAATGGCTCAGGAAGGGCTAGCTGGAGGAGATTAATTAATTAATGAGATGCAGCCCAGAAACATCCAAGGAGCCCCAGCTCTTCCCAGCTCACCTGAGCCGTTCAGGGAATCTCTGGCTGCTGCCAACCCAACAATACACTGATTTTTCTCGCAGTAATCACAGCAGTGACAGAGCTTTTGAAGATCCAAAGGTTACTCTGCCCTTACTCTTTCAAGGAGAAACCACAGTGGGAAGTAAATAAACTTTGGAGCAGCACAGCACTGACCTACCTAATCTTTGTTGTGCTCCAGCAGGGAGAATAAAGAACCTGCTGCAAATTCCGACTCACCTGTTATTTCCCAGGGATGCTCAGTGTTTGGAAACAACAGGGAAAGGGGAAAAAATGGGGAAAAAAAGAGAGGATGCTTTTTGGCAGTATTGGGAAAAATATATTGGCTCATCTGTGGGAATTAATATTGTTTTAGTCATAGAATTGTGGAATTGTTAAGGTTGAAAGAGAACTTTATGAGCAAGTTCAACCATCAACCCATTAAAACACGTCCCCAAGTGCCACGTCCAGGTGATTTCTGAACAATTCCAGGGGTGATGGGAACTCCAACCCTGCCCTGGGCAGCTGTGCCAGGGCTGGACAGCCCTTTCTGAGATCTCTGGGATCCTCCAGCCCACCCTGTGCCCGATGCCCACCTTGGCAAAGCCCTGCCAGCCCATGGAGCCCACCCTGTGCCCGATGCCCACCTTGTCGCCCAGCCCAGAGCACTCAGTGCCACAGCCAGTCCTGCCTTGGGCACCTCCAGGCCTGGGCACTCCAAACCTCCCTGGGCAGCCCCTTCCAAGGTTTGTCAACCCATTCCATGATGGAATTTTCCCAATGTCCACCCTGCTCCTCCCCTGGCCCAGCCTGAGGCCATTCCCTCTCCTCCTCTCCCTGTTCCTGGAGCAGAGCCCGACCCTTCCAGGGGCTGCAGCACCCACAGCTTCTTCTGCAATCCTGCAATCATTTGCCTTGGGAAAGCCCTCCAAGATCAAGGAGTCCAACCATGCCCAGCCCTGCCAAGGCCACCCCTGCCCATGTCCCCAAGTGCCACCTCCACAGGGCTGTGAAACCCCTGCAGGGATGGGAACTCCCCCCCTGCCCTGGGCAGCTGTGCCAGTGCCTGCCCACCCTTTGCATGGAGAACTTTTCCATCCTGTGCCATCCAAACCCCTCCTGGTGCCATGGGAGGCCATTCCCTCTTGTCCTGTGCCTGTTCCCTGGGAGCAGAGCTCACCCCCCCATGGCTCCCCCTCCTCTTCCAGAGAGCCAGAAGGTGCCCCCTGAGCCTCCTTTGCTCCAGGCTGAGCCCCCCCAGCTCCCTCAGGATTCTCCAGCCCCTTCCCAGCCCCGGGCCCTGCACAGCTCCAGCCCCTCCATGGCCCTCCTGGCTGAGGGCCCAGAGCTGCCCCAGCATTCCAGGAGGGGCCTCCCCAGTCCCAGCACAGGGGGACAATCCCTGCCCTGCTCCTGCTGTCACCCCATTGCTGCCACAGCCCCGCGGCCATTGGCCTCTTGCCCCCCTGGTCACACCTGGGCTGTGTCCAGCAGCACCCCCAGGCCCTTTCGCAGCTTCCCACCCACTTTCCCCCCAGGCTGGACCTGCAGGGGGTTGTTGTGACCCGAGTGCAGGACTCAGCACCTCACTGTGCTTTAGATGGTTTCAAAGCTGAGCTATCCCAGCTCTGACACTTTGTGCAGTCCCTGGAATTTCAAGATCCTCTCAGGTTCCCCCGAGGGTTTCACAGGGTGAATTAGGACAGGCAGGACACAAACCAGGCAGAGCTCTAAGGCTGGATTCCCACTCTGGATCCTCTCGGGTTTCCCTGGGGGTTTAAACAGCAATTTCAAGATCCCCTCAGGTTTCCCCGAGGATTTCACAAGGTGAATTAGGACGGGCAGGACACAAACCAGGCAGAGCTCAGATTCCCACTCTGCCTGTGATTTACCAAGCCCCTTCACAGAGCAGTAAGATGTTCCTAACAGGTTGCCTGACCTTTTCATTACCATTATTTATGGCCCAGCAAAGTGCAGCATCTTCTAAAGTCTGCAACAAGAACTGCTGGCTGAGAGGTTGATATTTTAAGGGAACTTTTCTTCTGCTTCAAGTTTATTATGTCTGGACGTGGCGCTGTCAACATCTGACATTTATGGAGTGTGTTTAACCTCTGCTAAGCCCTGAGCACTGTGCCAAAGAACTCAGTGCTGGAAGGTTTCACACCTTCACTGAGATCACCCTCATTCACACCAAATGTCTCTGTGTGGCCAAACAAGGCAATGTCCTTAATCAGGACAACTGATTGTCCCGTAGGAAACAAACTTTGGGATAATTTGCTGCTCCTTTGTGACTTTGCAGGATCTCCAGGAGAGATGGGGATGCCCACACCTTGCCTGTGTCTTACAACTTGTTTGTCCTAATCAATTTAACACCGTTCCCTCTCTCTCCTTCATATCCTTGGACAGCCAGAACAGCTCAACAGGGCTCTGATCATATCCCAGACTGGGTTGGACAGGGCTTGGAGCAACCTGGCACAGTGGGAGGGGTTGGGGCTGGAACTGGATGGGCTTTGAGGTCCCTCCAACCCAAACCGTTCTGGGATTCCATACAAATGTTCTCCATGTTGTTCTGATGAAACCAGAAATCCAAGGAATTCGAGGCCATGAGGAATTTGAGCAATGGGAATTGATTTGGGAGAATTTGAATTCCCAGTGTGACCTTGTCAAGTACTGACGTGTTGGGACGTTACTGGAGGGAACACTTTGGTGTGGAAGGAAAGATTGCAGAGGAATTCTGGAATTGCCAAGCATTGAGTGGGTCCTGTGGAGGGAGAAGGAAGGGCTTGGTGTGTGGGAGGGTGGGCAGGGGCTGGGCTGGATTTCCCAGAGAAGCTGTGGCTGCCCCTGGATCCATCCCTGGCAGTGTCCAAGGCCAGGCTGGAGCACCTGGCACAGTGGGAGGGGTTGGGGCTGGAACTGGATGGGCTTTGAGGTCCCTTTTAACCCAACCCACTCCATGATTCTGTGATTCTCTAGAATAAAGTTTAGGAGAGGACTTAAACATCCAGGTCATCCTCAGCTTTGGGAAGAGCATTCCCTTCCAGGTGTCCCTGTCTCCACATCAAACAGACAAGCTGGGAAGTATATCTTTGGGTTATCCCGGGAAGGAGAAGTTCTTTAGTTTCACCTGACTTAAGTTTCTGCTCAGCAGAGCCCTTGGAGCAGCCAATCTCTCTCCATTGTCCACAGAGACAACTCAGCCAAGGTAAATCTTGGAATCCCAGGATGGTTTGGCTTGGAAGGGACCTTACAGATGACCCAGTGCCACCCCCTGCCATGGCAGGGACACCTCCCACTGTGCCAGGTGCTCCAGCCTGGCGTTGGACACTGCCAGGGATGGATCCAGGGGCAGCCACAGCTTCTCTGGCAAATCCAGCCCAGCCCCTGCCCACCCTCCCACACACCAAGCCCTTCCCAACAGCCCCCCCAGCCCTGCCCTCTGGCACTGGGAAGCCATTCCCTGGCTCCTGGCCCTCCAGGCCTTGGCCCCACTCCCTCCCCAGCTCTCCTGGAGCCCCTTCACGCCCTGCCAGGGGCTCGCAGCACTCTGGGGCCCCATTGGACACAGCAATTGGGCACTGCCTGTGCCAGGAGCATCCTCAGCTCTGCTTGCCCTCCTGGATGCAGCAATTCCCTTCGCTGGCAATGCTTGAGCTGCAGAGAGACCTGGAAGCACCAAGGATGGAGCCAAAATCTCCTGATTGATGGGAATCCTGGCATGGGTTGGGTTGGAAGGACCTGAAATCCCATCCAGTTCCAGCCCCAACTCCTCCCACTGAGCCAGGTGCTCCAGCCTGGCCTTGGACACTGCCAGGAATGGATCCAGGGGCAGCCACAGCTTCTCTCCCAACCTGTGTCAGGGCCTCAGCACCAATTCCATACCTCAGGATCCTTTTCTCCAGGAATAGCACGTGCCTTGTCACCAGGAACATTTTGGGGCTTGGTGAAGCAAAGGTGGATGGTGGCACATTGGTTTAGGGAAGGTGGGAAGTGAATTCAGCCATCAGGACCAATAAAGGAGGGGTGGATTTTCACAGCATTAGGGAGAAAAGGGGAGAAAAGGGAAGTCAAACATGATCTGCAGTTTCATCAGGCAGAATGCAAGGGAAAGAAGGGTGTTATCAAGTGTTAGTTAACACAGGTAATGGAGTTTAGAGGGAAGGGAGTCCTTTGGGAAGCTGGATCTGAATTCTACACTGCCTGAAGTGCCCTGGTGGAAACTGAAAGTTGTAACCAACTGCAGATGAGTGGAAGGTGAAAATGAGGGATGGAATAAACACAACACTGACTGTGAAATGAGCTCTGCCAAAGCAGGTACATCAGTCACCTCATTTGTGCTGCTCAGATGGAACAATATGCAAATGGAGACCTCAGAGGGATGGTGGGAGATGCAAATCAGGGGTTTGGGCTGGAGAACAGAAGACAAATCCCTGCAGGGTGTACAGGAGGGTTTCAGACCTGCCTTAGACTGAAACAACCAGGTGATGGGCAAAAAAATCCCAGATGATTCCAAAATATAGTGGAAAATGGGAGGAAGAAAGGACAGCTGTGGACAGAGAAACACTCAGAGAGCACCCAGAGAGGTGACAGTGCCACCAAGTCACAGGAGCCGAGAGAGAGCAAGAACTGAAAGGGAAGGGTCACGACGGGGGATGAATATGAAGTGAAGTTTTGGCCACTTGCTTAGGTAGGAACCATCCCAAAGTGGTTTCCATGGACAGAGGTGATCCTGGGTGGAAGCAGGTAAATGGAGAGGGGGGAAAATGAATGCAAGAGAGGTTTGGAGATAAAAGGAAGGGCCACAACTGGGCACAGCACTCCAGGGGTGGCCTCACCAGTGCCCACCCAGGGGCACAATCACTGCCCTGGTCCTGCTGGTCACACCATTCCTGATCCAGGCCAGGATCCCACTGGCCTTGTTGCCCAGCTGGGCACACTCTGGGTCATGTTCAGCCTCCTGTCAATCCAAACCCCCAAGATGTTAAACCAAACTGGGCCCAGCACTGACCCCTGGGGACAGCACTGTCACCACCTGGAAACAGCCTGGGTGACCACGTGGACACAGCCCTGCTCACCAGCACTCTCTGGGTCCAAGCTGTGGGCTGGCAGCTCTTCCAGAGCTTCCCACCTTTACATCCCATTATTTGCTCTGGGCTTAAGCCCAAGTGGCAGCAACCATTGGACCATAAAATCCCAAAATGGCTGAGCTTGGAAGGGACCTCAAAGACCTTCTCCTGTGAGACCATCCACTATCCCAGGGTGCTCTGAGCACCTCCATGGGTCCCACCCAGCAGTCCCATGGCCAAAGCAAGGGGCTAAATGGCTCTGATTTAGCTGAAATCACAGCATATCTGACTAAACCCCACATGACAGAATCATAGAATGGATTGGGTTGGAAAAGACCTCCGAGATCATCAAGTCCAACCCTTGGGCCAACTCCAGTCCCTTTACCAGATCATGGCACTCAGTGCCACAGCCAAGCTCACCTTAAAAACCTCCAGGCATGGGGAATCCACCCCCTCTCTGGGCAGCCCATTCCAATCCCTCAGCACTCTCTCTGCAAAGAA
>VWZD01008496.1:0-39056 GCA_013396695.1 Sakesphorus luctuosus
TGGAACCACTCTACCTTTGGAAAACAAATTCCAACACAGCAAATGGGTCTGGCTGGGATCAAACACGATGTAAAGGAATGAAATAGGAGGCTCAGGATGTGCCCATGTTCCAGCTGGATCTGCTTCACAGAATCATAGAATTGATTGGGTTGGAAAAGACCTTGGAGATCATCAAGTCCAACCCTTGATCCAACCCCACTGTGATCACCAGCCCAGGGCACGGACGTGCC
Organism: Sakesphorus luctuosus; assembly: GCA_013396695.1. Classification (NCBI taxonomy): domain Eukaryota; kingdom Metazoa; phylum Chordata; class Aves; order Passeriformes; family Thamnophilidae; genus Sakesphorus; species Sakesphorus luctuosus. Next base: position 231 of record VWZD01008496.1, read on the forward strand.
CTGGGCTGGTGATCACAGTAGGGTTGGATCAAGACGTGGTGGATTCTCACTCAGTGCCACATCCATTGGATTGGAAAAGACCTCCGAGATCATCAAGTCCAACCCTTGGGCCAACTCCAGTCCCTTTACCAGATCATGGCACTCAGTGCCACGGCCAAGCTCACTTGAAAAACCTCCAGGGATGGGGAATCCACCCCCTCTCTGGGCAGCCCATTCCAATGTCTGAGCACTCTCTCCCATTGTCCAGTGAAATCTTGACTATGGAATTTCAGTATGCCCAGGTAGGGGTGGGAATCTTTTACAGTCTGTGACATTCCCTGGAGTGAACCAACTCAAATTAATCAACCAACCACCACAGGTCATTGTGTTTTCACACTCTATTGGAAAAAGAAAATAAAACAAGGAAAGAGACAGGAGATAAAAGTTACACAGAGTTTAATCCACAAAAAAAAACCCCAGAAGGTGGAACTGAAAACACTTTGAAAGAAACACTGTGAGTCAGGACAACACTCTGCAGGATTTGGGAAGAGATGAAAGGCATCACTGCAAACTGTCCCCAGCGACAGCAGAGCCCCTGCAGAATGTGGGCAGGGACAGGAGGGACCCCAAGAAGGCCAGGGGACAAGGGGCACTTGTCCCCAAAGTACATGTCCCAGACAACTCACTGTAAGCTGACAGAGGGGTCACCACTAAGGCAGGACAAGCTGCATCAGCACCAGAAGGGAAAGTGGGTCAAACTGAGCTGACCATGGAAATTCTGTAACCAGGAAAGGTGCACACAAACTGAATGTATGGGGAGGTATCAGACTCGATTTCTGACTCCCAGCACTGGGGCAATTCAGCAACAAAACAGAGCAGCAGTATCTTGGGCCCATCCTCTTTCCTTGGTCCTCTCCATACCAGATTTACCCCATTCTACAGCCTATAAAGATCTCAATAAAAAACCACCATGAAATTCTCTTTTTAGAGAGGAAAATGAACATTCTTAGTCTGTTGGCACCCCGAGGCATCACCAGTTCCTGGAGCAGTAGGTGACACCAGCACAGAGTGTGACTTCACTGCCAGTCCAAAAGCACCTGTGCCATCTCAGCCACCACGGAAGGAAGGGGAGCTGATCCACCCCTGTCCCACCCCACTGTGTGCACTTCAACTTGAGCCCTCCTATGCTCTCAGTTCCTTTCTCTGAACTGAGGAGCAACAGTTTAAGTGTCCATGTCTAATGCAGGTTTTTATCCAGGATTATATCTGCTAAGAGGTATTATATTTTCTTTAGGGGTATTGCCAAAACCAGAACTTAGTATTTAATTACAGTGAGTGCGAAATTCTTCAATTTCTCTATTTGCTTTTTTAATTTATAAATGTTTAAAGTAACTCACACCCTCAAGTCTCATTTCCCACAGACATTTAAACTGCCCAGGCTTTCAGAAAATTCAGGAGCCACTGCATGGCTGGACCACACTGGGAAAATTTAATACAGTGTAAGATATGCAGATAAAATATGAATTCCAGCCATGTAACAAAACTGCCGTTGACAACATGTATATTATGCAATTATGACTGTCATTTTATTACTGTTATTAATTTATTAGTATAATTGCAATTTTTTTCAATGTCATAATGTGCTAATAAAGGACTTGTCAGGACTGCGTTAACCTCGGCACAGCTCTGACCTCAGGGGAGGGAGCGCAGCTTTCAGCCCAAAATGAGCTGTCAGTTACCACAACGAGATTCTGATGACTACATTATCTTGTAATTAAATGTCTCAACAAACTTCTCCTCTTGATTGACAGGTAGTTAAGACTATCTTTGACCACAGGGCAGTTTCTTTATTTTTCAAGAATAATTTTTCAGCGGCGAAGAAGAAAGAGGAGAGTTTAAAAATTAAAGTGTTTTGAACTATATATTAATCTATATTTGGTACTTAAAAGACAGTGAAAATTCCACCGAATTGCATTATCCTTTGCCCAAGCTATGGCATTTCCGTGACAGCTTTGATTGATTAAAGAAGTTTATGCTTTGCTTTATTAGCATTTAGGTCTTTAAAGAACTAAACTGTTTTGGTTTTATACTTTTTCCCCTTTCATGCTCGTTTTTTATCTGTAAGACAGTAACAATGCTCAGAACCAGTACTGATACCTACAGTGAGATCCCATCAGTGAGAGTGTTTAAGGAGATGTTCATAAGGGCCCATTTTTGATGGTTTGGACCAGCTGAAGACGCACAGGACTGAAGAGAAACTCAGTTCATAACGGGTTGAAAAGAACAGGCAATGTAAATGATCATCTACCAGAACACCCATCACCTCAAGCACCATTTTTTGCCACACAGATCCTTCATGAAACTGAGGCTGGAGGAGCATCAGTGCCAACAGCACCCCAAAAGGACACTCAGGTGAGGGATGAGCCACCACACAGAGCAGCAACCCTGGTCTCCCACCAGAGAGAAGGTTTGTCTGGAGGAGGGAAGGTGGAACCACCTTTCATGGACAATCCTCCACAAAGGGATGCACTTCCAAGTGTCAGAAACATCCATGGCCATCACTGTCACCCACAGGTTGCCCTCCCATGGAATTGTGCAACAGGACAGACCCACCCAACTTGGTCCTTCTCTGCCCCAGCAGCCTTTGCTGGAGCTCAGGAGGACAAAGGAAGCAAAGTGGGCATTTCAGGTGCCCAAACCAACTCCTCCCCTCTTTGCTCATGATCCCATCCCCACCCAGGCCAAGCTTTAAAGTTCAGCACGAACAAAGGACGAACAACATCCTTTCCAAACACAAATTGGACAGGAAGAATACAATCCTCCTCCTTCAAATCAAATTTCAATAAACTGTAAAGTCCTTTGAAATGCAGAAAATTGTATCAATAGTGAAATCTAATGGTAATAAAATAAACCCACAGCAAGGAAATGTCACACAGGTTTGGTCCACCTGCAGCGTGGCTTTAGCACAGCCTGGAGTGACTCCATTTCTTTCCCATCTCTGCTACAATTAACATCAAATTATTGAAGGGGACAGGGCAGTGATGACTCACACAAATTACTGTCACTTAAACTGCCAGGGCTGTGGTTTCATCTCTCAGGAAGAATCCAGTGAGTCACAACTTGAGACAACAACACAGGGCATGAGCACAAGGAGGAGGAGGGTGCACTTATCTGCTGATACACTCCCTGGTTTCAGTATTTCCCCATTTCCCCCACGGGGGGACTGTTGAAATCCAAACCTTATCAAAGTCCTCCGTCCCCAATGGTCAGGGTTTGGTCAGAGATCTCACATCGAGCACAGCTCTGCCAAAATTCTCAGCTCCAGGAGTCCCAGACCTGTTTGGGAACCAGCTCTCATTTGGAGAACAAGGAAAAAGCAGAAGGCTGAAAGCAAATAAAATCTGAACGTTGATTTTTATGAAATTTATGCAGTTTTTAAAACTGTGTTAATTTATTTGCTGATACCCCATTTTTTTAACCTCTCTTCCTCTCACATTTCCTCATTTTAGCAACACATCCTCCTGCAGACTGTTGAACCCCAAGAGCTGCATTCAGATATTGAGGGCACTTAATAAACGGCACCAGGAAAAGTTGGGACGAAAATCTGAAACTAATGAAACTTTGCCCAACGTGTTGCAGTCACTTCTGTGAAATATGAGGTTTTACCCTGTACTTGTGATTTCTCTGAACTGTTCAATGTAAGACAATGGCTACACTTGTATTTTTAGGCTGAATTCCATTTGCCACCAGGACAACTGAATTCCCTGAAATGTGTTTCATGCTTTAATTAAAAGTGGTTTCATTTCACCAATACTTTTCTGCAGAAATGACATGAACTGGCTCTGCCTGCACAAGGAAAGCTGCTACTTATCAACTATGATAATTGCAATTGTTTTGTTATTAATGGTATTACAATGCTTCATGTTTCCCTAAAATTCAAAATTTTGGCCACAAGATTTAGTTGAGTCAGTCTATATTTAATAATACATTTACAGCCTTGATGAATAAAGCAGCTTTTTCACTTGTAGAAAGAAAAAATGTAAAATTCTGCTGCAAAAATTACATAAAAAGATCCCAATATTAAGTATTTTATATATATTACAAAGTGCATATATACACATGAATATCTATCTATATGTATAAAAAATAAAGGTATTTATTCTAGATCAGCTACATGTCAGTGTGAACCTCCTGACACAGGTCAGGTCAAAACTGCAGCACAGACCATGTGAGGACAACTCACACTTCAGAAGTCCCTTTAAAACAGACCTTCTGAAAGGCAATGCTTTCATTTCAATTTTCTGTAAGAGCACTTCACTGGCCACATAGTCCAAGTTAAAATATTGAATATACCCAGAAAGACACACCTTAAATGACATTCCAGAATGAAGTTTTTAAGAGTGCTTGATTTTCAAAGGACATTTTAAGATAATATTACATCAAAATATATTCTGAAGCCCCTTAAGCTTTCAGAGCATGTGGCAATGCTGGTCACGTAAAAGGCTGGGGGAAAATACAACATGAGATTCTTTTTGTGCCTCCCTGGAGATCCCAACTGCCCTTTGTAGATGCTCCTCTCGGGAATCCTGCAGGAATATCTGCAAAGCCAAGTCTCTCCCTGGGGCTGAAGTGCCCAGGATTCCCTCCAGCCTGCAGAGTACTGCCCAGGATTCCCTCCAGCCTGCAGAGTACTGCCCAGGAGGGAGCTTTGGCTTTGTTTACACTGGGATTTTGTGTTCTGGGAAGAAGAGAATTCCAGGGAATCCCACCTGGAACACCAGGGCCCTGCAGTGCCAGGGAACCCCAAATGGAACACCAGGGTCCTGCAGTGCCAGGGAATCCCACCTGGAACACCAGGGTCCTGCAGTGCCAGGGAATCCCACCTGGAACACCAGGACCCTGCAGTGCCAGGGAATCCCACCTGGAACACCAGGGCCCTTCAGTGCCAGGGAACCCCAAATGGAACACCAGGGCCCTGCAGTGCCAGGGAAGCCCACCTGGAACACCAGGGCCCTGCAGTGCCAGGGAACCCCAAAGGGAACACCAGGGCCCTGCAGTGCCAGGGACACCCTCACTGATGACTCTCACCACCAACCAGTTCAAAGGCAATGAAAATTCTTTTACCATAACTGCATTTTAATGTAACCTGAACACAGGGGGCAGGATTTCCATACAAAAAAGAGTGGGAATTCTACCCCCCCTACAACTCCGCTGCACCAAGTCCTGGGGTCTGTGTGGATTCCCAGGGGTCCGTGTGGATTCCCAGGGGTCCGGAACAGCCTCTCCTGGCAGTTCCTCCAGACTCCATCACTCAACAGGCACCACCCCACGAGCTGCCTCCGTCTAAAACATGTTCCCTTCGTTTAGGAAAGTGCAGTAATTCATCAGTGATTTAACCTATAGACATCTGAAGGTTGGAGAGCACCTCAGAGGGGCTGTTGACCTTCAGCAACTGAAAGAATTGAAGCTCCAGCCTTAGTCAATATATATTTATCTTTCTGTTGGGACTATTACAACTGTTCAAGTAATGCTGACCTTGAAACTTCTGCACACGATGCAGGAGAATAACGATCCCTGAAGGAAGAGTATAAAAATACCTAAATAGGATATCTAAATCCAAAATGCACATAAAGATAGAAGAAAGCATTTCAAAATGTGAAGTCGCTTAAGAAGAGGTAATATTATTGAGGCTCCTATTAATTATAATTTGAATAACATTGCTAAAAACCATAATTACACATTTCTAAATATTTTAATGATAGGATATAATTTATGTCAAAGACCTTGTTTGCTTCATTGTGAAATCTTTGCCTATTTGTAACTAATTTAACGTCTGACTGACAGCCTTGTAAATCGAAGTCATCCACATCTCCAACTTGCTGTGCCCAACTGCAGGAGCACAGTGTCTTTCCCCTGTGCTTTGCCAACTTTGCTGCACATAGGAAATAAGAAGAAATAAAACTGTTGGTTTCATGTAATGTCTCCGTTTCTTATACCCTCACATTCCATGTAGAATTTTCTCTCAAATTTGAGATTCAAAAAGCAGCCAGGACCAATTGTATTAATAAAAACTATTATGGTACTGCAGGTCCTGGTAAAAATGAGCCTTCCTTGGGTCCTCCACCTTTCTAAAGCCTGACAGTTGCAAAGTCTCCAAAGAGGAAACCAAAACTCTTTTTGGAGGTGGCTGAAGTAAAAACAAACTTTAATCAGAAGGGGCTGCCATGAGGATGAGCACCAGTTTGGGGCACAGAACACACTGACCCAGTTTCACATCCATCCTTAAAACAACCACACTCCACATGCAAAATTATAGGGGAAAAAAATCCCCAAAAGACAAACACACCCCAAGTCCAAGTTGGCCGTTTGATTTCTCTCCAGGACATTCCACTGGACATCAACCCAAACCCCTTCAGCCTCAGACTGCAGATCCTCACTGTCCATCAACGACCCAACAGAGCCATTTACAGGCTTCATTTAAAACAACTGCCATAATTCAGAGTGAGGAGAGTCTGTCACATTTTCACATCCCCTGCTCACCCCTCAGGCTGCTCCATTCCCTTCTGCAGAGCCCACCATGCTGAGCAGTGGCAGCAGAGACATCAGTGCACAAGAACACCTAAAATGCTGTTATCAAGCCATAGTTTGGTTGTCTCTGGCACAGGATCCTCCTCACGCCCCCTTTGGATTGTTCCTTTCACTCCAGAAGACCCAATAGCCACTTGATGAAAACCATCTCACTTGCACACTTGTTAACAAGGAGTTAACTCACTCTCAAGTGCAAATGTGACCTGAGCCAGCTACCAAATGCATCAAATAAACTTGTCCACATCTTACAGATGATTTTTCAACCTCACAGAGATTTCACAACTGCCAGACTTCTGGCTGTCCAGAATTTTCTATTCTCTAAAAGCCTGAATGATCAGAACTAGCATTATCCTTTCTAACTGACCTGGTAAGCTCCTGTTGTTGAAGAGGAAGAAGGAAAACACAGGCTTTAACTCCAGGACACAGAATTTTGGGTATTTTTTAATATGTTCCCAACACTTGCAGCTGCCAGAATGCAAAGGGAGTACAAAAGCACTATAAAGCCACAATAAGACTCTACTGTTGCTAAGTCCAAGTTGTAAAAAATATTTTTCATTGAGTTAAAACTTCCAGCACAAGCAGTGAGCTCTTTAACAGAAGATGAGCCACCAAAACCCCAGATGAACACTGAGGTTGGATGGACACAGACACCACCACCACAGAGAGCATCCAACAGCAATTCCACAAAAGCTTTTCTGCTCAGTGCATTTTATGTGCACTCAAGAGAGCCAGTACGGTTTTATTTTGCCTGGTGTTATCCCAGATGCTGTTGTGTCTCAGATTTATTTCTGCATTTCCCACTGGAACACAGGAGTTTGCATGAAAACCTGATCCCTCAAGCAAGTGTCGCCTCTCCCACTGCAGCCACTAAAAGGAACCTTGAAAGGGGGGAAATTGCACCTCCACAATGCAGCTCAGTGTGGCACACAGGCTTTTATTTCATCCATATACTGCATAATAAAATTTACTGTTATATTAACTCTCTTCCACGAGATCCACTAGATTAAGGCTGCAAGAGAAGGAGGGGAGGGTTAAAAAGAAACCTGCAGGGTTTTGAAAAATGAGGCTGACACAGGAACTTCTGTAACTAGTCCAGGATCAAACCTGTTCAGTGCATCAGTCACTCCTGGCTGAGAATTGCTCAGTACAGGGAAGCCACAGAGCTCTGCATACCTTCAGAAGAAGCCCAAATTCTGCCCCCAGGAGATCACCCCCCTCTGAAATCCAGGGAAATGTCCTTCCAAGCACTGCTGTACAGAAGGATAACCCTCCTGGACTGCCTGGGGAGAGCCACTCCAGAGCCTGAAGTTTCCCCAAAATCACCCACCACACTCAAGAGGCCACTGGTGGTTAAGCCAGGACATAAATACTATTTTTTTTATCAAATGTGTGTTCTCATTATCACACATTTTACACACAACAAGTAAGGTTTCTTAAGAATTGTGAATAAGCACCTTACCTCATTTAGCCTGCAGAACACCTCAAGTTTTGCCCTCTACCTTATTTTAGCTTGGGTAGCAGAGGGAGATAATAAAGTTTAATGGGTACTATTATTTAGTTGCTCAAAATTCAAGGTCACAGGGACATCAGGGGCCAAGAAAAACCTGCTGATTGAAAAAACAAGTACATAAACAATTTATTGTAATTGCACTCCTTTTACTGGACACTGTATTAGAACTTGATGCAAAGTGTTGACTCAGAAGGGCTAAACATAACCAAAAGGTTCCTTAGATTCAGCATAACATTTTGATACTATTCTAGCCTTGCTAATTTGATAATGTTATTGTTCCTACACATTGTAATCCAGTGGCATAGGAGGCTGGGATAGGTGGGATAGAGTCACACTATTTTAATTTCTCCAGGATAACGAAGCTGTACCAACAATAAACTATGTTATACTGAATTTAGGAACAGCAAAAAAGATGATGATGAAGATTAATCACCACATCCAGGCCTGTCAAACTCCTCCAACTGCACAATATGAATTTATTATGTAAAATGGCTCCAACATGTGGAATGTACTGGCTCAGACACAACATGTCCCTTACTCAGCAGGGCTTTGTCAGGGCCCAAAGAGGTTTCCTGAACTAACCAGCAAAGCAGTTCAGAATCTGAGGCAGCACAGGATACACACCACAAGAATTATTTCCAGGATTGGTTGCTGAGGGATTCTCTTGTTCTGATGAGGAGCACCCATGGCTGGAGATGCCACTCCTGCCCTGTCCCCACCTCTGGGCTGGTTCCAAGGACAGTCCCCCCTTCTCTCCCAGGCTGTGCAGGGCAGAGCGTGGAGCACAACAGCTCCAACAGCCCGGGATTCCCTGGCCACGGAACAGCAGCTCCATCAGAAAAGGGTCATGCACCTCTAACTAGTGGGTGGAAAGGGTTCTAGTTCCCAAATTTGGCATTTGCCCAACATCTAAGAGCTTTACTTTCTCACTCTAATATATTAAAATTAATACTTTTTTAATTGGGGAAGATGGAACATTATCTCTGTTGCACCCCAAACCTCTTTGGAACAGAACGTTTTAAACAACCTTCCAACCAAGCCTACAGATGGTCCAAAGTCTCTGCACCTTTCCTGCACCAAACCAAGGTGATGTGCAGTGCCCTGAGGAGTCACTCAGCACTCAGGTCCTTCATTCTTGGTGCTGGAAGGTGTTAGAACTCTTTACATGACACTGGAGGTTTCCTCAGAAGATACAACAGCTCACAGGTCTCAAGGAAAGTTAATGCTGAGGATGCACAAGAATCAAACCAGCAGCAACCTATAAACAGCCACATGAAATGGAAAAATAAAACTTGCATTATGTTTTCTTTTATTACATCCCCAGCAATGTACAGGAGTAACAAGAGATCTCTCTCTGTAACAAATCTCCCAAGTCTCTCAGTGAAAACACTGATAAATTAGGAATCCTGTACAAACTCCAGGGAATCCAACCCCTGGAGCAGAACCAGGCTCTGGATCTCCCCAGTTAATTTCTACAGTAATTTCACTTCCCAACTATTTTGAAAATAGCCAAAACACGGTGGACATTTCTCCTTCAAAATATACGTAATTTAAAAACTGGTTTTGTGGGCAGATGGAACAAATTATTTTCTGTAAATTCCAGAAGAGAGTTAAAAAGCCAACATTATACTGGCACATCATGGCAGAAGAACACACTTATGGGGAAATACTAATTGGCTTTTGTATGAACTGTAATGCCATGGTTTGGCACACACAATATGCCTTTCCTCATCCTCAAGAAGGAAACAGGGAAGAAAACTGATTTAGCTAAAAAAAAAACCAGCATTCAAGACACACACAGAACTGACAACCAAAAGGAATAAATTTAGCAATTAATACATTTACTTGAGGTGTGCCACAAATCTGAAGACTGTGAGTTCCATCCATCCTTGACTGCTTTACAGAGAGACCCTGGGCAGGGGGAAGGCCCCTGTTGCCCCTCAGTTTCTATAAACTACAGTCTTTGCAAGACTGCTCTCCATCCTCTGCTTGGTTACTTGGAACTGATACAGAGCTCAGACCAGATTCATTTCTTCTATTCTAACCATTCCATTCTTTATACACTGTAAATAAGACAATTCTGCAATATGCTTCCCTCTTCGGTTGTTTTTGCAGCTATTTCACACGCGTGAGATAAGGTCTCATTTAAAACACTGGCTCTTTAGGTGTTAAACACAAGTAGTAAATCCACTTTGTCAAATTGCCCCATTTATAATATTTAATCTTCCTTCTGTAATCAGGAGAGCTGAAGTACACATTCAGAGTTGCTTTCCTTTGACACAGTTCTCTTATTACTGTCTCTTTTCCTCACATAATGTCCCACAGCAGCTGTGCCATTATGATGATGCTTTCTCTTTTTTTTTCTTTTTTTAAACAGCCTCTCCAGCACAAATAATTAAAACATGTATTTACCTTCCATCACTTGGCTGAGACTAAGTGCACATTTGGGGGGAAGGGGGGGCAGTTGTTTGTTTCTTTTTATTTTATTTCTGAGCAGTGACATATTGATGTTTGGGATAATAAATCATTCCAATTTGTTCATCTCTGCCAACAATGGTTTTAATCTTCATTTACGACTTGCAAAGTCCGTTTTGTTGGAGCATTTGATAAAATACTCAATTACCATTTTTTTTTGTGCTGCAGTTCAACTGCTGTGCTGATAAAGGCTCCAGCTCAGAAGATAAACTGCAAATAATTCCTGAAGAACAAATGTCAGAGGCAGTTTACAATGAATGGGATTTTTTTTGGAGCAGATTATTCTCCCACCGAAGCGACAGGGCAGCTCAATATTTATTTTGTTGAGAATGTCATTTAAATATTGTTTGACACCTGCTCCCTGCAGTCAGTGCTCAGCACACAGCACTTTGCCAAGGGGTTCAGCACTGAGGTTCCAGCCCCGCTGCATCCACTGACACATTCCAGGCCTTGGTTTAAGTGGCAGCTCCGACACACACCTGGCAATCCTTCCCAGGTAAATCAAGGGCAACAGAAGCCACCCCGGTACCAAAACCTGCCCATGCAAACCCACTGCCAGGGCACTGCCCAAGGGCTGAACACAACCCACACTCAGAATGCCTCAGTGTACAGAGGGAGACCCCTCTCCCAGCTGGGATGTCCAAGTGCTTTGCACTGGCAGTGGTTGTTACTCCATCACTGAGTTATTTCAAAATAAAAGGATCATTCATACAATATTCTCACCTAATCAGCTGTTGATTAAGTCCTTTAAAAATCAGAGCATTATTCCAAAAACAGTCTCCTGAAATGCCTGTGAAGGTGCAGGGAGGATGGCACAGCACCCAGAACATTCCCAGGGAAAAGGTCCCTGGTCTTTGCAAAAAGCAACAAGTAATGTGCCATTTATCTTAATGAATCAAAGGCATAATTATGTCTTTTGTTCCAGGTTTTCAACTACCCCAATTTATTTGTTCCAGTTATGATTTATTTTTCCTTGTGCTCAATCAGTGTCTGTCTGGAGGGATTCAGAGAACACACTGAAGGTGGAGCCTTCCCCTTTTATCAGAAAGGGAGAAGAGGCACTCAGGGTTCCCACACACAGCACTGCAGGAACAGGAGCCCAGCACAGCAGCAAAATCCAACAGAGAATTTAAATCAACACTATCTCAAGTGTATCAAGTCCATTCAAAGGCCATAATCTGCTAAATGAGGGTGAAGATCCACACCTTTATACTCTCACAAGCAGCAAAGAAAACCATATTACACCAAAATTGTGCTTTAATTAACCAGTCATCACCTCAAATACATGTGCCTGTGCTTTGGTTACAAACCTAACTCCAGTTACAAAATACTTCCTAACAATTTATGTATCCATGTAGCTCTAACAGCCAAATATAAAATCAGAGCATGCACTTTCTGAAGTTCCCATCTCACCTGTGAATATTCTGCTCTTCAATCAAGCAATAGTAAAACTTAGGGATAAAAATGAGAGAAGGTGTTTTTACAGAGAAAATAATACTCATTGAGAGAGGTATTGCAAATGGTCTGACAGACCACAGGAGCAGATCCTGGACTTTGGGAATACAGCAATCAGCAGGCACTGAAAATCAGGCACACATGCAAATAGGTTGGAAAAAGAGACAGTCACAGGACACACAAACACCAACCCCAGATTGAGAAGGTGGTGACTAATCCTTGGGCTCCCAGAACTGGGCACAAACTCTCTCTCTCATGACAATATTCATTATTACAGGGACAGGATGGAGCATCCAGTTCCTCAGCCCATGTGTATGTGCATTGTACACATGTATATCTGTAAATACCTATTAGTGCTCTCCACTAACCTCTCAGAAAGTATTGAGATTAATGAATAATTGGGTTTCCAAACCTCTCCCTGCTCCTCTCTGCTCCTGCAGCTCAACACAGACATCATTACTTCTCCACCAGAGTAGATCCTGCTCGTCATGCCTGAAACAACTACGGCATGGAGATTAAATACAATCTATAGCCACATAAATCATTGAATAAATGAATCATGAAATTAATATGTAAATTGTGTGTTTAACCTCTATTTATACAGCACTGTCTGTCACCATGTAGTAAATCTAAAACTAATTGCAAATTCACAACTCTGCAAAAAGAACACCATGGTAAAAGCTTGACATATTTATTAACTAAATGTTGAACTACATTGAGTAAGTAATTAACAGTCATGCCAGAACAGGGAGAGGAAATTATATTTAAGCACAGATGTCACCTGTGTGAAATGGCTAAAACTATTTTAGATTAGATTTTGATATTAATCAAAGAATACTCCTATTTAATTTTTGACAGACAAATCTGTTTCCATTTATTCAGGATTCCATTAAACAGTCCGTTTTTAAACCTGAATGTCATGTCCATTCTCAGTCTGATACGTTCCTTTTAATGTGCCTTTTAGAAGAAAATGTGCAGAAGAAAGTGGTGAGGTTAAAGGGTAATAAAACCTTCCTACAGTCTAGACAAACCCCTCTCAATAAACCAGAAAAATAACTTTACATTAGGTCAAACTCCCTGATTTATTTCTTTGATACATAAAGACCTGAACATAGGCCTGGAGATCCATATCTAATTTCATTCCTACGTATTTCCAGCGCTTTCCAATGAACAAAAGGCACCTCCAGTTGGATGGTCATGGAATTCCCTTGCTGCAAGCACCAACAGAGAGATCCTTCTTAAGTCTGTTCTGTAATTACAATGTATTTAGGGCATAAAACAGCAAAACAGGTGCTGAATGAGAGCACCTGTGCAAAGGTGTCCATGGCTTACAAACCACTGCCATGGAACAAAAGGGAAGGGAGACATTTGCCCTTCAGGCAGCCAAGACAGACACATCAATCCCACGGCACGAGGTGAGTGATGCTCACCAGGAACACCCACTGCTGCCAAACACAGACTTTATCATGAAATTCAGAAGATTAACCCTTTTTTCCTTAAAATCCTCAGCTGGTCAAACTGAGCAAATTCCATAAAAAACAACAAGAAATAGGAGAAATTGTATTTGCCCATGAAATCAGACTGGTCATGTGTCCTCTGCCCCCTCCCACTGGTGCCCCACATGTGCAATTCCCAAAGATGATGAGAGCACAAGGCAGGATCACAGCTCTGGAAAAGTGAATCCTCGCACAGAGAAATCGATTATACAGTAAATATGGACATCAAAACACAGCAACTGGCCCACTGGGCAAACCTGCTTTCTCAACGGTCACTATAAATTTGAAAAATACCCCAACTAAATTCCAGTGGATTCCAATGGAAAATGCACACTGCAAGGGAAGCAAGTCCAATTCCAGGGCAGGAAAAGGGTGAAAATAGCCAAGACTAATGAGAAAACTCACACAGAATTTTAGTAAAGCTTTTAGTAAAGATAAACTCAGATAAATTTTACTTTACGTGGAATTCATGGACTTAAGGTGGCCCCTCCTGGCAAACTCACCCTGCACTCCTCACTCCACGCCTGATGCAGCCACAGGAGCATCAGGAGCCCCATCTCCCACCCTGCACACCAGAGGCACAGAGAGATGAGGGGATCTGTCCAAGGTCACAACAAGACTCATTTCCAGGGCCAGCAATGAGACCTGAGTTCCTCCACCCCTGGCTCTGCCAACCAGACCATGATGTCTTTAACTGGATTACAGCAAACACTTCCCTGGGCCATCAATCTCGGATCCAGGAGCTCTTTAAATCACTCGAGGATTATGACACTTTTATGGGAGGACAACACTTCATTACTGACCTGAAAACCTGTGGGGAGAGCAGGGAAAACTCCCAAAGCTGGTGAGAAAGGAATGTGCAGCAGCAGGAGGGCTGAGCTTGGGGAACAGGGGAACAAACCAGTCCAGTTCTGCTTTACTTCCAGAGTACTTGAACAACCAACCAGCTGTTTGTAAATCTCAAAAGTTACATTAATGTTTGGAAAATAATTCTCTATAAACACAAAATGTGGAAATTTACTATACACTATTTCTTACCCATCTATTTTCTCCAGTTTTTGCCACTTTCAGGCACACAGAGAACAGAAATAGCAGCTGCAATGATCTGAGTTCTGCACCATCCCTTCCCTCAGTCTCTCACTCTCTGTCTTTTAATCAACTCCATTGCTCAGCCTGGCCAAGGGTTTCAGATTTAGCAGCCACCCTCAGTGAATTATTGGCCTTGTAATTTACTAATTTCCATCCCATTTCAATTAATCAAGTCCTTCCAGTTCCCAAAATTGTCAGCTTTACTCTTCTATATATTGACAATATCTTCTCACATTTGTCATCAGAGAACTGTTATTGCCACACACCCACTCTGTGCCAGGGCTGGACATTAAAAATATTGCATAGGATCAGCCACAAAACAATCCTGGAAAACTCAGCTGGTAACTTAATCTTTAAGCCTGATAATTTCAAATTATGTTTGACATCCTTGAGCCATTTTCCCCATTTTTACCAGTCCCTCCAGGAATTTCCTACACTCCCTGTTCTACACAAGTCCAGGTGGCAGTGGCAGCCTGATCTGTGTCTGCAACAATCAGTAATCTCAGCAAACATAACTATTGAGTCAGCTTAGCACAGTCTGCCCATGGAAAAGCACACAACATTGTGTCTGAATATTCACTATTCTCTCTGGTTTGAATTATATTTAGTAACAAAATTTGTTTCAAGTTCCCCTCTGAAGATTAGATAAATTATTATCTCTACATTTTCTGTATTTCCCACTATGAAATCCATACTGATAAGCTACCTAGGTCTAATCAAAGCTTACATAAATTTGCTGAGAATATCCCTCCCTACTGAATAGGAAGGATCCAAACCACCTCCCCAACCAAGGGCAACCAAAACCTGTAGTAGTTGACAAAGTTTGCCTCCACCCAACAAAAACAGAACCATAAGCAGCATTTCCAGGACTCCCACAGCACTCTGAGCAAAGCCAGCAGGATGTGCAGCTGACCCTGGTGAGGAGGTTCTTCACACCCAACACAGGATGACACCAAGCCATGCACAGGATGCAGGAGTGGCAGGAGGGCAGCTTGTCTGCATCCACTGCCAGTGCCCACGTGCCATGGGGTGATCCCCAGCTCTCAGACACACCAGCAGATGAGCCAGTCCAAGGCAAGGATGTGCCTCAGTATCATTTTTTCCTGCTCTTTGGTCCTCTCTGGAATCTCTGGCCATGGGTTTCCCTCCTGGGGCAGGGAGGATGGCCCCCCACACCTTCAGTGCTCCATATCACAATCTGAACAGGAATAACAGAACCATTTAGGTTGGAAAAGAGCTCTGAGACCACCAAGCCCAACCTGTGGTGATCCCCACCTTGTCACCCAGAGCAGAGCACTGAGTGCCACATCCAGTCCTGCCCTGAGCCCCTCCAGGGATGGGGATTCCAAACCTCCCCGGGCTGCCACTTCCCCAGTTTCGCTGCTGCCCAGGTGGCATCTCCCTGAGCTGGCACCACCCTGCAGGAATTCATTCCTGCCCTGCAGGAATCGAGGGCAGTCCAGCACTAAAGCCCTGAGGAGGGGAGAGGAGAGGCCAAAGCCAGCTTGTTCCTCACCCTGTGCAGGGTGGAGATGGGCACAGAGCTGCTTGTCACATCCCTGATGGCTCTGATGCTGCTCCCACAGGAGATTGATGTTAAAAAGATAACTCTGTTCCCTTCTGGTTTCCATTTCTGTTCCTTTCTCTCGCCAACATTTCATTCCGGGCAGAGAAGAGCAGCCCATTCCAGCGGCACTCTGGGATTTATGGGCACAGTGACCATCCCAGTGATGGGGCAATCCTTCCAGGAGACACCTCCCCACCCCTGGAGCTGCTGCTCCTGCAGGAGGGATGGCTGTGTGACCCCCAGGCCCAGGCACATCTGTCACCTCCCTCTCAGTCGAGCTGCAGCTCCTCCCCGACTCCACCGCTGTTGGTTCGGGAGACATCGGGATGGAGCGGCACAGTTTCAACTGGGACTTGATTCTCCAGCTTATTTTCTGCTGAAGTTATTTTAGTTTTTATGAAAGGAAATAATGGGGGAAGATGAAGGCTTCATTCCACTGTGCTGACAACATACTGGGGGAGAAATGGTGCAGTTAATAATGTAAACTTGATGTGTGTAAGCACAGCTGGCTTGGGAACATCTTTTCAGTAGCACTAATTTATACTTTGCCTTTATTTTGTGTTTGGTTTATGATTTTGATTAGCCACTAGAATGAGCTCTCTTAATTGCTTTCTGCTAAACTGCTTAAAAGCAAAAAAAAAAAAGAAATCATGAGACCTTTTTTACTTTATTAGATCTTTACTGAATTATGATTCAAAACCCAACATTCATTCTTAAGGTTGTCAGATACCTTCAGGGCCCTGAAGGAACAGCAAAAAGGGAGGGGAGATCCCAAATCCTCCACTGCATTTGCTCATTAGCCACTTTCAATCCTGTGTCACACTAACTCCTTCCAGTTTACTTTTTGCATCTTAATTCAAGGTTTTATGTACAAAATACACATTACTACACATTAAATGGCTACTCCTTTTCATTTCCTGCCCTCCCAGCACTCTTTAAATTCATTATGTGTTTACTTATCAAAAAAGGCAAACACAGGCAAGGAAGAAAAAAAAAACCAGCAGAAGAAGAGTGGGAGATGCCTTTGAGAGTCACACATTAACACACAGCCTCTTTGCCTTCCTGCACTGATACTACACAGATTTAGTATTTACCTTCTCTGACAACACTGCTGTAAAACTCTACTTTCTGGAACTAATTTAATATTAAATTTAACCCTCAAACTGTTAATGAAAGGCATTCAGAAACTTTTGCATTTTAGCAAAACCAGAGTTATTAAATAAGAAGACTCATGCAAGCTCTTCTTTTTGTTGAAATCAGATAATAAAACTCCTGACAGACACCGGTGCCCCTGCCCAGGGTGCTGCCACACCAGGGCTTGCTCAGGCCCTGGGAAGCTTGGATTGATCTCAAACTCTTGTTTTACAAAGCACACAAGTATGAACCAGCTCCAGTCTCCCACCACGAGCTGTTCAGCCACAGCTTTCAGCTTCAGTGGAAACTGGAAGACAATCTGCTTCAATGGGTCAACTTTCCTTCACTTATGAAGAATCAGGGTGGAAACCCAGGAAACCCCAACCCTGACCTACTGCTGTGACTCTCAGTGTCCCTCAGGATTTGTCACAGCTTCCCAAAGCCTCATAAACACACACACTTCTAACTTCACCCTTCCTATAGCCAAATACTCCTAACAGGGCTCACATCCTGGGGCAAAAGGGCTCTTTTAATAAAGAACAAGTCAAATCTTTTCTAAAGGAAGGGGGGAAAAAACCCCAACACATTTTCAAGTAACAATCTGTTTTGCAGCCAACCCAATTAAGTTCTGCAAGAAAAACATTTAGTCAGTATTAAAAAGCAGAAAGCACCTTACATTTTGATTAATTTGATACTCCTGTATTATGCATATAGCCACTCATTCATTTTGCCCAGCAAACTATTCTTATCCAAGTAGAGATACGATCAGGGTGAAGCAGTGAAGGATTTTATTAAAGTAAACACACTCCCAGTGGCACATGCTCGTTATGGAAATACACCAGCAGTGGGTAAAAAATGGGCCATTTCATATGGATGTAATAAATATTTTCATGGACACATATCTACTGTTCTCTCAGAGTTCTAAATGCATAACTATTAAAAAGCTTTTCCTGGTGTCTGCCTAAGCTGATGTCAGTCACCCACCACTGTTTAGACATTTTAAAAGCTTCCCAGGTATGAAACAAGAACACTGGTATGAAACAGAGTGTGCAGACTTCTTCCCAAGTGAACACAGAGCCCATCCCTTGTTATGGAATCCCATCCTGATCCTCCCTATGGATGGCAAAGCCCCTGCAAAGAAATGCCTTGCACAGTCACTCATTAGGAAAGGAACAACTGTGAACAAACCAGGAGCAGCAATGGGTGTTCTGCAGTAACAGCTGGGCAAAGCCAGCAATTCCATAGCAAGCCACAGGGCAGGAGTTAATCCATCTCCTAAATCTGATGGATGAACTTCCTCCACACGCTAAAAATATGAGTGCTGCTTTCTATCAGGAGCTGGCCAGCACCTTCACGCTCGTGAAACGCTCAGGTTGCAGCTCAGATTCCTGGTCATACTCCCCAAATTGCTCTTTTAATGAAGCTCCAAGGCTTGTCATTCCTGCTGCTGATGAAACCAGATAGGTCAGCACAGCACAGCCCCTGCCTGGAGTGAGAAGCAAAGACAGGCAGCAATTGAGGTCCCTGAAGTGGAGCACTTCCCAGTTCTCATCTGGTCATACCTGCCAACATCTGCTCACTCCTCTGAGGGCCCCAAGTTTGACTCAGGAGTTTGCTTTTCTTCGTTCACAGAACCACAGGATGGGTTGGGAGGGACATTAAAGCCTATCCAGTGCCACCCCCTGCCATGGGCAGGGACACCTTTCACTGTCCCAGGTTGCTCCAAGCCCCACCCAACATGGCCTGGGACACTCCCAGGGATGGGGCAGTCACAGCTGCTCTGGGCAACCTATGCCAGGACCTTCCTTCAGCCAAAGACATGGCAATGGCTCTCAGGGATGGTTGGCTCCTCACCCAGCATGGACAGACTTCACTCAGAGATAAAAAGTCCCTCCGTGGTGTCCCCCATCACAGCAGAGGCTCCCAGCACAACTCTCCCAATGCTGACGGGCAGATCCAGACAGCAGAACTCAGGAGCACATCACATCCTTCAGCCTGGCTGTCCCCCCACAAAGGAACAAGAGCCACCAAGTACCAACACCCATGTGCTGGTGGATCGCTCTGGGACTGGCACTGCCAACTCCTCATGGAGACACAACCTCCAAAACCCCAGTGCTCACTAAAACCCCCAAAACAGGTTCCCACACTCTGGGCTTTGCTCAGCTGAGAGATAATAAACCCAGACCTGACAATAAACTTTTTGTTGTTGTTTGGAAAGTAACCACGTTCTGTACTCTTCACTCCCTAAAAAGGTTCCACTTTTTATTAACTCAAAATATTCTAAATCATCTTAAATTTTAGTTTATATGCTAAAGTTTAAAAAAAAAAATAAAACCAACCAAAACCACCCAGACCTTTCACATAACATGAACTAAATGCCAGCAAACACCCACTCCCACGTTATGGAGCCCAGGCACATAAACTAACTTGACTAGAGGGATTATGAATCCTGTTTGTTCCTAAGCACATTTCTAGTAGTGCACACAGATATATGCGTGTGCACACACAGCCAAAAACCATCTCCTGCTCTCATGAAAATTCCTGACCCTCCTTTACCAGTGTTTTTGCAAATACTGCCCTGGTGAAAAATGTATAAGAGTAATGAAATTCCTGGCCGAGGCTTTAATCTCGAGTCACTTCTCTAACAGGGGGTGGATCAGAGAGGATAATTTGCTGTTATCACACTGCTCATCTCCTGTGTTGACAATAGAAATCCTCCTGTTAGTTTTTCTTAGACAAACGTGACCCCAACCTGATATGACACTTTATTTTTTCAGCTGTGCAACAACAGTCTTAAACCAGGTGCTTTCTAAGCTGAGTTATCCCATTTTGGGCAACTTTTGTGCTGCTATCAGCAAGATAACAAAACGAGATTTCGCCTACATTTGTAGATTTGTAAATCAAATTCTGCATACCAACTTCTTGACTTCTTCACATCTTGCCAGTAGTAAAAATATTTAACTACTTCATGTTTTTCATACTTTTAATTAGAATTCTAAAGTATGGATCATCTTCTAAAGAAATATCAGTAACACTCCAGCATGAATTGAAAGCATTAATATGTTTTAAATATTTTCCTCTTTAAATAATTGATCATTAGTGTTTTCTGGAGGTTTTTTGGTAGGGAATACATGTATTCTCTTGTTTTTATGTCTGCATATTCATCAGCCTAAAACAATTTTAGACCCCAGCCTCTTTGGTATTGTGCTTTAGTACTTGCTGGCAGTGGGATTTTGCACCATAGCCCTCGATTTATAGCCCTCATTTAACCATCACGCTATTCAAACCCTGCCTTTAAATATCCGCCACACAGATATGAGTAACAAAAAGAGACAGAGTGTAGCCATTGTGCCTTCAAAGGAAAGCAATAAACCATTCTGCTTGCTCTCCTTCATGTTCTTTAATTCATTTCATTTCATTTTAACTACCCAGAACAATTTCACCAGCCATTAGCCTGGAATGAAACCTTACAAAGGCTGATTGTTGGTATAAAGATGGGTCCCAGCACTCCCTCCCCCTCCTTTTCAGAAGTTTTAGGACAAATAGGCTACTTCATAGCACAGCTTTGTTTGGGAGAAAAGAGAATTCCTGAGAAGCAAAGGAGGGACAAACTGCTTCACATCCACGTTCCAGAGACCCCAAAACAACATCCACACTGCAAAGACCCCAAAACAACATCCACGCCCCCAGAGACCCCAAAACAGCATCCACGCCCCCAGAGACCCCAAAACAGCATCCACGCCCCTGGAGACCCCAAAACAGCATCCACGCCCCCGGAGACCCCAAAACAGCATCCACGCCCCCGGAGACCCCAAAACAGCATCCACGCTCCCAGAGACCCCAAAACAGCATCCACGCCCTAAAGACCCCAAAAGAGCCTCCAGGCTGAGTTGGGCTGGCTCAGAGCCCTAAACCCAGCCCAGGAGGAGGGAGGGGACAACAAAGGATGGATCTCAGGGATGTTCTGCACGAGGTGCACCAGAGTCCACCCAACACACTCTGCCCTTGTGCCTTTGGGCAGCTCCAAATGCTCAACTGCACCATGGCCAACGTGCAACACGGGGAAAATAAGACAAAGCATAAATTCCACGAGCCCATTTTTGTGTTTTGCAGAAATAACCCTTTGTGAGTGTCATCTCCCACAGCCCACGCCGAGAAAAGCTGCGCATTTTTGTCTCGCTGGAGCCACGTTTGGAAAACAATCTTAACAAGGGAAAAAAATAGAGCCGTGCTATTTCTTCCGATTCGTAAAGAACAGCACACCTTACATTTGGCATCTTCTGGGAAAGCTGTGAAGAGAGAGATCCACTCTAAAAAAGGGCTCAAGTGTGGAGTTATGCAGCTCCCCAGCCCTGGCCAGTCCCAAACCCAGAACAGCAACGCCCCAAATTAGATTTGTATATTTTGTATATGTGGCAACATCCCCACCAACCCTTCACAGCCCTGTCCAACCCCCACGTATTCCTGAACCTTCCCAACAAACAGAGCAGAGAAATCTTTTCCAACAAAGTGTCAACAAACTGTCTGCACAGACAACTCCCCCCTCGGTTGGTGCATTGTGTGGTGTGTATTATTTTTACTCCTTGGGTAAGTGTCACACTTGTCAGAAGAGTGAACGCCACTTTTCCATAGTAACACGGGTTTGTGATGGAAGTTGTGAAACCTTCAAGGCTCACAGATATTTCCACAAATATCCAGTATCTGCTCAAGCATTAACACCACGAGCTCAGAAATCAAAGGAGTGCATTTCTGTGTCTTCTTCTCCAGAAAGGTATCAAAAGTGCTCCTGAAATTCAGACATTTTCTTCCCCTTCCCAAAACAGACAAAGCTTAACTAAACAACTGCTATTTCTTTCATCATACCACAAGAAAAAAAAGGCTTAAAAGAAATTCAAAGTAATGATACGAGCCAGAAATTACTTTTCATGTAGTGACAAAAAACTTGGAACATGAGATTATGTTGAGTGTGAGAGTGTCTATAAACAGAGCTGCTTTATCCCATCTGAGCTGTTATCGGTGATGCCAATAATCAGTTTAAAGATGAACTCTGCAAAACTGCATGTTTTACTACTCACTTCCCAATTATGGAAATGAACCCATATTAAACTATATCATGCTAGAGGTAGGCTTGGCACCCAGCACCTGCTAGAACATTCCTTTATGACCCCTCAGCACTAATTAAGGTCACTAATGCGTGGGGTTTCCTCTTTATTTTAAATACAAAGACATTGGAAAAGATAATTATTAGAAGCTGGGCAAGATCATTTATCAGTTCACCACCAAGTAAAAACACCAAGTGCAGGCCCGTCCCTCTGTGGAAGGCACATGAACATCATCTCTGCAGCATTTAAAAAGGGAGGTCCCTTCCAGGCACCAGCAGAGCCCCAGCAGGGCTGCAAAGCCAAGAAACAGCACCAAGGGAGCTCCAGCCTGAGGGCAGATGGACCACACAGCTCCTGGGATGCTTGACAGGGTCACACCTCAGGAAATCTGGTTTGCACAAATACTTGTTATCAATATAATTTGTATTTATGTAATAGTGTAATTATTTGCTGTGTTACAGAAGTCAGAATCTTCCAGTGGAAGCACATACACCTTCTTCTCAGTGAGATCCATGGTGGGATGCTGCAAGCCATCTCCTCTCCCTCCACTTGGCAAGGTCACAATTCCCTTCACACGACTAAAATCTGATCTAGTAATGCTGAAGAAACTACAATAAAATATTCCATGTTCAACACTGTGTTGACTCTGACAGAAAATTTGACTAAGCAGAACGTACCTGATTTTATTAACTGTGCAAACAGAAGGAGTTGGGGATTCCTACAAAACAACTGCCCACAGAGCAATAAAACACAAGAGGAACTCATGTACTGCAAGAAAGCAAGGAGCATCCCTGCACCCTTTTCTGAGGATTCCACTCACAGAAACCACCAGAGATCCTGACAAAAACAACAGAGACAAGTTTTACTGTATTAATAAAAGCCCACAGACATGAGCCAAATGTACACAACTGTGGATCTGCCAAAGCACCAGTGACTGTGGAGTCACTGCAGAACCAGCTGTATGTGACTGACAGGACAGCTCAGCTCCTCCTTTTGGAGCGCTGGCACCACTGAATTAGGATGTTTGGGCTTTATTACACTGTCACTTGGTCCAAAAGTTAACACTGCAAGATTAATCACGACTCTTTAAAGGAAGTTCTGCTGTGCATGTCTTCAAACGAGCACTTAATCCTCTCCCTGACATTTATTTAAATGTGGACTTTTCACCTTCATGCCCCTCTGCTCCAGAGGACGTTGTTGCTGAACTCAATTAGCAGCATCACTACTTTCCATTCCAACCACCTCAACTCACCCCTCTCAACAGCAGAAAATGCTGTTTCCTTCCAGCTTCCCAGTTTTCATCCAGGCACTGAGAGCTGTGACTCTGAGGTCCTGTCGTACCCCCACGATGAAGGGATGGGCAGAACAGCTGCCCTGGGACAGGCTGGCAGGGGGACAGCCCTGTGTAACCTGCCAGGTTACATGGATTTTAACATCAGCTCCATCACACCTGACATGCCTTAATTTCTGCTCTGAGGCTGCTGCTTCCACGAGCAGATGCAGAAATTCCCTGCACTGACTGTGCAAGTGGCTGAGACTGCTCCATGACCCACCTTGCTCTGAGCAACACCTGGGTTTGTGAGCTAAATATTCCAAAACTGCACATCCTTTTTCATCTCTAGACTGCTTTTTATATACACATATATTACTGCATACAAACATTAAAAAAATAAACAATATACAGTGTAACGCATGTTCAAATCAAATAGTAAGTCAAACATTTTTGAAAAAATTTTATAGTTTATGATAGGAACTTGGATGTCCCTTTACAGACTGTCTCAAGTAAGACATTGCTATGGAGACATTCATATTCCAAATAACTTGATTATCTGCCTCCCAGGCCCTCTGCTGCACCTGCTGCATCCTGCACACCCTCAGGAGTGACAGCAGAGGCAATCCAAATAGCAAATATCACACACTGCTGCACAGCCTGGAAAAGAGGGGCTCACCAGACAGCTCTGATATCTGGACAGATACAGACAGAGAGATGTCAGTCAGTCTGGAGCCCAGGGCAGCAGGGGCAGCACGGGATGCCAGGAGCATTCAGTGGGGGCATCTCAGCATCACTCACAAAAACCCCTCAGAAATTAAAGCACACCACTCCTTCAGCAGATTCCAAGTCAGACCCAGGTCTGTACTTCCCTCTCCCAAAGACAGCTCCCTGTTCTGCTCCCCACTGCAATCCCCAGGATTCACTTCTTGGTAAAAATCCAGGGAATGGAGCTGGAGGCACCACCACTGATCAGAGTGACCACTGGGGATGAGAGGGGAGTTCAGGCAGCAGCTCCCCCATTCCCACAGCCTGGATCACACAGATGGACATGAGGAACACGGCTTTCAGAGAAGGGACAAAACTAGGAAAAACCTCAGATAATTTCCAATGCCAACTTGGGAAAATGAATTTCACACACACACAGAGCTCTCACAGAACTTCCCCTGCGAGAGAAGAAGCCATTCAGCAGCAGACTGCAACCTTAAAATAAGAACTACATTAATTATCCATGAGGGGGGAAGAAAAAAAAAATGTAAAAAAACTGTTCTAAACAAGCAGAGTTCCTATACAACAGCTTATTTGTCCCTTCCATCCTCGCTACTTACAGTGACACAAAACACAGATTGGCACTCGGGGAAAGCAGCAATAAGGAATGTGTCTTCTGGAGCATTGTTTCCAAGCTCAGCCCAGTCCCACAGAAGCTGTAAAAACTTCCAAGGCTGCTAAATCTGTTATATTTATTGTGCATGTTAAGATGCTACACGAGAAGTGCTTTAAAAAAACCCCACATTTTATAAATAGCATTCCCATTGCTCTGAACTGTGGGATGCAGCCCCTCCTGCTGTAATCAATGCCCAAAATGCACTGACCTCAGCAGCTCCAGGGCACCTTCCAGACCCAAATTTGGGCTTCCAATCATTGCATGGAAATGGCCAAACACTTGTCCAAAACCCATACAACAGATATACTTTCACTTTATTAATATACCTTCACTTTATTAATATTAGAAGTCTCACAAAAAAATGTGAAGACAGATTTTTTGTTGTTACTTAAGCAAATATTTTGATGAAATATACTTGTTTTTAAAAAATACAAACAAGAAAACCAAAAAACCCTAAACACCAACCAAACAAAAAAATAAAAACAGTGAGTGTGTAAACCAGAATATTATTTAATACTTATTAACTGCAGTTTGATTAATTGTAATATTTAAGTCATGAGTAGATCTAAAATTGTCGGGTGCATTTAATTGAAATACTATCCCTAGAGCTAAACACTGTGTTTTTATAATAAGATACATGTTATTCATGATTAACTAACTGCTCTCTTCCCATGGAAAATCCCACAGAAAAGCAAGGGGAGAGTAAGGGAACAAAACGGTGTTTGCTTCACTGGGGTTGGGGTTTTGGTGGGTTTGCTTTGCCTTTGGTCATTCTGCACTGAATTCAGTCATCCTTGTTCCTTTTTTTTCCCCTCTATTCTCTTAAGAAGTTGTGCCTTCATGTAAAAAATGAAGCAGCATTCTTCCTTTCTTCTTCCTTACTAATACTCCTCACCTTCCCTCCATCCCCAGTTCTAATCTGGTCTGGATTCATGTGAAAGCTCCAACAGAATTCTAAGGAAAACTAAAAACCAAACAAAAGCACTTTTTGAAAACACGTATTTTGTGAGTTTAGAAGAAAAGAAAAAACCCTCATAGGACCAGATTCCATTTCAGTTTGGTGGAAATGGGGCAAGTGAAGGGACAGGAACTTGATCCAGTGCTCACCTCTCCCTGGCACACCAGGGAATTATCGTACATATAATCATCATCTACAAAATGCTGAGTCCAAGGAACTTCCAATTCAGCTTTTGTTAAAAAAATACTTCCCTAAGAGCAAGCAGTATATTACGAATAGGAAAACACCTGCAGTACCTGCACACAGATCAGAGAGAAAATACTTCAATTTATCCTGCTGTTCATCTGCAAGTGCAGCAAGAAATGAGATTATAAGCATGGAGGACAAACCTAAAATTCCCACTGTATGCACGAATCAAAAAGAAAACTATATTCTATTGGAGGGAATAAATCAAAATAATTGCATAAAAATAACACCCATTTCAGTAACTTTCTGCCCAACTGAGGAGTCAATCTTGTTGAAAACTTAACTTCAAACAAATTGCTGTTTCAAATAATTAAGGCAACACATCTACCTAAAAAAAATCTAAATAGCAGGAAAAAACCCAGCAAAAAAAAGGCCTTTTATTTCTTTATATTTTTCCCATTCAAGGTCTACAAGGAAAATCAAAGCAGTAGAAGTAACACATCCAGGAAAAGACACACAGCTGAAAAGCTGAACAACCCAGTAATATACACTTGGTTAATCAGACTTTGTGTTATTTGCTTTAAGATCTCCACCACAAAAGTTGCACTCAACATATTCCTGCTCCCAACAATCTGCACCAGAATTAGTGTCTCTCAAGTAGCAAGTGTAGCATACACAACAGTCTCAATGAGGGAGGCAATTAACAACTGCTGCAAAAAATAATTATATATAAAGATGGTTTGAAAGACAATACTCTATCTAAAATGACCTCGCTGCATTCACAGCACTGATAAAACAGTTTTCCTTTAAAAAATGCCGCTTTTTTTATTCATCAAAAGAGAAAAGCCCCAAGGTCACCTGTCAATAACAGAACAAACCCTCAGTAAATCACAGTGCTTCACAAATAAATTCCTCATCAGTAATTAAAACCAGGCCTCTCTGGCCCTGTGTTATCAGCTCATCAAATTCATTGCTCATCTAGAATAACAGATCCACATCTGCAGTCATTACAGCGTGCCAGATAAATCAATCCTCTCAATGATGCTTTGAGCCAGCTCTGCTCCCTTTTAACCAGCCCGATATTTATTTCCCCCTGACACTTCTGACATTCTATTTACTGTAGGCAAATGGAACTCATACGGCACCTTGTAATGGCTTCACCACAGCCCATTGTGGGGCACATCTCCCAAGACTGATGGGCGCAATAAACTCGGCTTTATGGGCTAAGTGGGAGCTTCCAACTTCTTTTTTGCCAGGAATTTGACTTCTGCAGTGAAGATGGTTTATTACGTTTGATTGCAGGTGGAAAAAGCTCTATCCACTTAGAGAGCTGTCAGCTAAAAGCAAGCAGGGAACTTTTGAAATAATATTATTTCTGTAATTTTATTTTCTCATTGATAACAATAGGGAATAAAGCATCTCCCTGTCAGGGCTCGCAGAGGGAGCCCATAGTTTATCATTCCACCTCCGCCCTCCCTCCCAGCAAATCAAACACGGGGCTGCTCTGTAAACTTCAGAAAGGTACAACAGCAATATATAACCAGCACAGATGTACAGAGAGCATCCCCAACCCTCCCCAGCACTGCTGGCCCATTGCAATCTGGGCTAGGGGTGCTTAAGTAGCCACCTCACATTAGCAGATGAGCTCAGTCATCTCTGGTGTGGCATCTGAGCCCAGGAAAAGTCACAGGTTTCTTAAATTTACTGCACAACCCAAAACTTCCACTGCTTGGTGCATCCAATAACAAGTGTCAGACTTGCCTTCAAAACGAGAACACGAATTGTTTCCTTGAAAGCGAAACAAACAGCACAAGAAGTACTTTCCAGCAGGAATCCTGATTGTTTGTACACTATCACAGCTGCTCTATTCCTGGAAATTGGGTGGAAATCTGTTCAGATGGAAAGCAAAGCCATTTCTAGAATCTCAGCGTCTCCCAGAACGTAACGTGTGTTCACAGCTCCCAGTTCAGCCACTTCCAGGAGGGCAGCAGAGACCCCTCCTATGGGAGGGGGCTGGGGGGTGTTTCCATGTACAGTGATGGGATCTGCCCAAGGCACATGCCATCCATCCAGGAGCCTCACTGGGAATCTGCTGCAGAGAACACAGTGTGTAACTGGGCTGCAAAGCTGGTTCTCCAGTGCAGAAAGGCATCCCATCCCCAGGAATTCCATCCCATCCCCAGCACACACAGCTCCTCAGTGACTTCCATTAAATCCCTGATACAGCTCCTGGAATTCCATCCCAGCCCACCCAGCACACACAGCTCCCGGAATTCCATCGATTCCCAGCACACACAGCTCCAGAGTGCCCTGCATTAAATCCCTGCCACAGCTCCTGGACTTTCATCCCATTCCCAGCACACACAACTCCTCAGTGACTTCCATTAAATCCCTGCCACAGCTCCTGGACTTTCATCCCATTCCCAGCACACACAACTCCTCAGTGACTTCCATTAAATCCCTGCCACAGCTCCTGGACTTTCATCCCATTCCCAGCACACACAACTCCTCAGTGACTTCCATTAAATCCCTGCCACAGCTCCTGGACTTTCATCCCATTCCCAGCACACACAACTCCTCAGTGACTTCCATTAAATCCCTGCCACAGCTCCTGGACTTTCATCCCATTCCCAGCACACACAACTCCTCAGTGACTTCCATTAAATCCCTGCCACAGCTCCCGGAATTCCACCCCATTCCCAGCACACACAGCTCCTGGAATTCCACCCCATTCCCATCACACATAGCTCCAGAGTGCCCTGAATTAAATCCCTGCCACAGCTCCCGGAATTCCACCCCATTCCCAGCATACACAGCTCCTGGAATTCCATCCCACCCATCATACACAGCTCCAGAGTGCCCTGCATTAAATCCCTGCCACAGCTCCTGGAATTCCATCCCACCCAGCACACACAGCTCCAGAGTGCCCTGCACTAAATCTTTGCCACAGCTCCCAGAATCCCATCCCATTCCCAGCACACACAGCTCCAGAGGGCCCTGCATTAAATCCCTGCCACAGCTCCTGGAATTCCATCCCACCCAGCACACACAGCTCCAGAGTGCCCTGCACTAAATCCTTGCCACAGCTCCCGGAATTCCATCCCATTCCCATCACACACAGCTGCAGAGTGCCCTGCATTAAATCCCTACCACACTCCAGCATGGATCAAACATGTGTGCCAGGGATGCCTCGCTCACTGCAACACAAAAAGGCTCTTAAAAGTCCTTTTTTGCAACAAAAATAACTCTCAGGACTACAGGAGGCCATGAATCCTCAGGTCCTCTTCCCAACACTGATTTGAAAATGACAGGATATAGTCTTTTCCTTAATGAAAAATCTATATTTATCACTCTATTGTTCTTGTGTACTGATCCTGCTGCTCTCCGAGGCCAAAGTTGGAATATATTGGATTTTGAAATAATAGCCCAAGGCTCCGAGATGCTGGGCCATGATACATAAATGATGAGAGGGTTGTTCCCTGTTTCTCTGCTTCCCACCACAAAAACAAAACACAAATTCCAGGGTGAAAATCTTCAGAAATCTGTATTATGTGTAAAGTGCAGATTGTGTGGGATATTCACAGAACTACAAATGATGAACTCAGACCGTGAGAAGGATGATCTGTCTGCTCTAGAAATGAACCAGGAATTTGTTGCTTTCATACCAGAAAGTAAAGTCCCATTTTTATATAACCACAGGTGTGACAAGCTCAACTTGTTTGGATTTTTTAATCTTAATTCCAATTGAATTTGCATGCAATAAAGAATCAAATGTTTGAAAACACTAATTTAGGAAAAAGGGACTGAATTTATTAATCTGTTATACCTCAGACTTTAATTCTCAGGGGATAAAACAGAAGAACCCCCCACGAGGAGAATAAAGAGATAAAATAACCCTTTTTTTCCTCTAGCAAGATTTAAGGCTGCTGTTATGATGCAAACATACAGGGGAGAATCTGGGAGGTATTTTTCACCTCCATCCCCTAATAAAGTAGAGTTACAATTACACAGAGTTCTGTAAAGCTGCACCTCCACATCGCTGTATTTTCAGTGTATTTTCAGAGCTGCCTCTCCGTGTTTTGTTTCTTGGATGAGTCCAACTTCCCTTGGACCTTGAGTGACTCTGGCTTAAGTTTTCCAAAGCAGCCACTGAAATCCTCACCTTGGCCCCAGATCCAAGAGAATTCCGTGTGTCCCCGAGGGCATTTGATGCTCAGGCATTTGTCAATTGCCTGAAAATTAAGGTTTGAGACTCATAAACTACCTGAGTAGTTTAACATCCAGTACCCAGGGAGAACAAACACCTCCGGGAATTCCTGAGATTACCACACCACCAAGTGCCATGAAAATGCAAATAAAACTTAGTTATGCTTGATGAAAATTATTCTTAAAAACTGTTTAACTTACATTACGAATTACACATCTGTATTATGAAAATAGTGCATATACATAAAAATAAAACTTAAAAATAATAGAAATAATAATTTATCATGCAGCAATCTATGCCCCACTGTTTTGCCCAGGCATCCTGTATTTCCATCCATCCCTCCTTCCCACAACTCCCAGGGCAGCTGCTCTGCTCTGAAGAGCCCACGACTTGCAATGACTTATTCTCTCCAACTGTCTTCAGGAAAATAAGTTACAGGAAATTTCTTTTAAAAAATGTTATAGGGAAATGCTGTTCCCTTTAAAGCTTTTATGTTGCCATGTAAAAAAAATTATTCCACGCCTAAAAATTGATTTTTAAGTCTGAACTGGAATCTGAGTACTCTCCAGCCTAAGAAGACTGCAATATGGAATACATACATTACTTTTATAGCTTGTTATGTGTGTATTAGATATTATGCATACACAGACAGAGCAATTGTTTTGTTTGGGTTTTTTAAGTAACTTTATTTGCTTACCCAAAGTGAATCGTTTATCTGTTAAAGGAGCACTTCTCAGTGTTGGCAGGTCCCAAACCAAGAGCCCCAGCCAGCTTTGCTCCCACTCCTCCAAACTTCTCCCCCAGCAGTTTCCAGGACCAAAGTGTCCCCTGAACCCCCCCAGTCCCACAGCACTGTCCTCTGCTTGTCCCACCCCTTCCCCAGGTAATTCCTACCTATCACCTGGCAGGGCTCACCTGCTCCACGCTCAGAAACGCCAAAGCAGGTGATGTAGATGATGTTTGGTAAATATTCAGGGGCAGAATTTCACAGGCAAGTTGCCTATACATGTTCAGAGACACGAGGCTGATCTCCAAGGTAAAGAGACAAGATCTGGCTGTGATCTGTGTAATCAGTGTTTCCTCAATAAAGGTAACTACAGGAAGGGCCCTCAGGCAATCTGTTTGTATGTAAAGGGATCCAAAGTTGATGTGCCCCGTTACTATTTCATCCTGTTCCATCCCTGGCAGAGGGTTGGAAGCTCAGCAGCCAAGTAAATAGAAGACATGTTTATCAGCAACCTTTATAAAGGGATGAATAAATAAATTCCCTTTCAGAAGGGGAAGCTTTAGGCGTCCTCAACACTCCTCCAACTACCACTCTGCCCACTGCCAAAGGTAGATATTCATTTTCTGAGATACCAATAACAATACCAGGTATCTGCTGCACACAGGGAGTCATTAAAGTGCAGCAAGTGCAGAACTGGCCAAAGAATCCACTTGTAAAACACGAGATTAGCATTTCCCCAGGCCTGCTGTCCACAATCATGGCTGGAAACGAGGGGCTGTGACCACCACAGCCTGCAGAAACCAGAACAATTCCTAGCAAAGCATTAACCCACCTGTCTGAAATCCCAACCTCACCTTCTCACGCTTCACTAATTATTTTAATGACTGCTTATTTCTCCTGACTCTTAAAACATGCAGAAGAGAGATTAACCTGGCAGAAAACACACTCAAAGGGTAACCTGTGTGCAGCCTCCACAGTTTGAAGGGCACATGCACATCCTCCCAGTATTCCCACTGGATTTTCCCCCCCTCTCTCTCCACTTTCCCACCACACTTCCACACAGCTGTAGTTTGCAAACCATTGCACCTCCCAGCCTGAACAGCACTGAGTCATGGACAGCTAATCACAGGGCCATGGTAAGGAGAGTTGACCTCTTTAATGTTTGTAAGTCATCAAAAGTACGAGTTCAGCAATTTCTGAGAAGCCAAGATCAAAGACTGCAACTTCTAAGGAACAGCAGAGCTGTGGAAATACATTAAAATGATCACACAAGTGTCACTTCACACTCCTGCACTATCAGGTTATGGAAAGGAGATGGAGCAGTGCCCATCCTCCTGCTGGGGGAATAGGAGACTCTTCTTTCAGTTCATCCAACTGCAGCTTCACTTATAAGGGCAGAAACAGATTGGGAACATGATTTTCATGAAGTCAAGGAAACCTGACCAACGTTCTTTATTCCTCACCACCCCTGACTCCAGAAATGGCATCTCATCCTGCACACTGACAGGCTGCAGCCCTGAACATTTACATGTTCTATTTCTCAGTATTTGCCAAAACCTCATTCAGGCAACAGGATTTCATGTTTCTTCAAAAATCTTCAATTACCCCAACCCACAATAAGACCACAGAAAGGAGTTCAGTTCGATTTCTGGACTGAACTCATTTGAAATTAGCAGCCAAATCAGTAACTAAGATCACTCCTCAGTAACAACTCTCATGGCTCCCAAATGTCACAGTTGGGTCAGACCTTGCCACTGAAACATTCATTTGCTTTAGACCATACTAGTGGAGGGGCAAAATGGTTTAGTATCTTGTGTATTAACTTTCCCCCCTTTTACTTGGGTATAATCCTTTCCTTCATAAAGTACAAAGCCAATTAACAATTCTAATAATTAAACTCTCATCTCCACTCCACATGCCATGCAGGGGCAAAGGCAGCTTCAAGAACATGCACAGAGGTCAAGACTGACTAAAAATCTCTCCCCCTTAGGAGGCCTCACATTGTGACTGTGTTAAGAAAGGCTGAGAGGTATTTTAGCAACCATCATCTATCCCAGCACAGAGAACAGGCCAGGCCAGGTTAGCCCAGCACTTAAACCCACCAAAAGGAGACAACTCATGGCAGTAAAATTAAATGTTTTAACACTTTGTGAACACAAAGAAAAATCATGACATGGCCCCACTATTGTATCTCTCAATTGTGAAACCTTGGAAGAATTCTTTCCAGTTCAACTTCTTGTAAGACCAACAACTTAATTCATAAAATGAGTGGCTATCTACCATCTGTTGTCACATGTCATTACTCAATGGAAACTGCCCAGTGCAGAGATAAGAAAAACATCTGAATGAGCAGCTGGAGGAGATAAAGCCTTGAGCATGTGCAGACACAGCGAAGGAAAAGGTATCCGAGTCCTTACTACAGATCCCCTTCTTCCATCCTGCCCAAGCCCAACAGGTGGGAAATGCAGGACACAGACTCAAGAGCTTTTAGCTATTCCTAAAACTTGGAAGGTTCTCATCTCCAAATGATGTATCAGCTGATGCCCATCCCAGACATCCTGACCTCAGGACCACAGTCCTACCAGAACAAACCCCTCAGCCAGAAGCCTGGAGGGTCAGGAAACTCAGGCACATGGAGAGTGGCCACCACCCTCTGCACTGAGCTGGCACACAGCCCAGGAATAAAGCCTTATTTGGGAATATCTGCACCCAGCCACTCCAAAAGAAACAAGGCAGTCTAGGATTATCTGCTCCTTAATTATAGAATCTTCAACACTAAGTAAAAAACAGTTCTGCTGAAAACCCTCACTGAGATTTAAACCCCCAGTGAATCCCAGAACCTCCTGATACAACAAGAAATCCTGTCCTTTTGAGTCTCCTCTCACAAAACACACTTAGACCTTGTGTACTGGGATTATTTACACAAACATTCTTGCACAAATACTCCGTGCAAGAGCTCTTCACCCAGGTCTCCTCATGTTTCCTTCTGAGAAGGACTTGGGGGATCACGATGAAAGCACATGTTAATTGGATGAGAACTGATTAACTTCAATCCTACTGCTGGAAGGTACAGGAGGAAATGCAGCCTCCCTGTCCAGGAGGTGTATAGGACAACATTCCACCAATTTACCTGTGTCAGAACTTGCATCCTTGATGTCAAACCACCCAAAACCAACAGAGAACAGCCAATCTTCCCCAGTCAGCATTTTAATTGCTTTCAAATTGCATTTGCATGAGGGTTTTTTTTCCTTTTTAAGCCCCTGTGGCACACACCTAAGCACCAACAAAAGGATTATTTTGACATCAGTGCTTTTGGCTTCCCTTGGGGGATCCCTGAGCCCACAAACTGTGTCCCACCTCCTCAGGTTGGAGCTGTGCCCTCTGACACAGACACAGGAGCACGAGCCCTGCACACACACAGGGAAGCTCAGACTCCTCAAGGAATGAGGAATCAGATGCTGTTCCAGGGAGTGTGGAACCTACTGCTTATCTCTAGAGTATCCAATCAATTCATACCCTCTCCTTTACTTTCTCACATGACCATAAAGGAATTAACACATTTGTATATTCATACACACAGGAACATCTGAAGTGTCAATCTCCAGAATATTCCCATTTTATTGGCTTAATTGTGGATAGTCACCACACCAATAACTGAGTCAACTGAAACAAGAGAATGCATTACCAAACTCTCAGGGCTACCACCCAGAATGAGCTGCTTTGTTGTACCTTTGGCAAGAATAATAACACAATGGTAGTTTGAACTCACTGTGGGCAAATTCCTTAAGCAGGAGGATCTGCTTATAAGGGCACAACTCACAAAAAACCAAGATTTGCTCATGGAGTAGGAAACAAACACAAAAAAATTGGAGGTGAAGACATGATTCTTTCATATAAATACGCTAAAAATATAAATTTATTATAATTTAAACATCTAAATTTAAGGGCTTTCAATCATAACTCAAACTCCCCAACCAGGCACAGGACATGACCAAAGAGATGAGCATTTACTCTACTTGGACACTGGCATTTTTGTATTAAAAGGCAACATTTTTAGTTAAGTATTCAAAAAAAGAGAGACTGAGATACATTAACAGAAATACCTGACAAGGTCAGGACATCCAACAGGAAAATAACAAGCACTTTTATAAAAAACAAACTACAAATAAATGTATTCTGTCTTTCAAACATTCTCCCAGTGAAGCCACAGAGAGAGACACTTGCACTGCCTTGTTTACGAGACCTGGAAGACAAAGCACTGAGAGACTCAATTCTTGAACCTTAATAATTGAATTTAAAGTTAATATGGAAAATTATGGTCAAAGATTGGACAGAAGAATTATCCTCTTATGAAAAACATCACTAAAGCAGGACTAGAAATGGCACAACAAGGCTTTATTATTGCTTTTTGAATGCATACACAGATTCATCTTGTACCACTACAGTACCTTCAGCAGTTTCATTGTCAGGTCCCATTTTCTGCTTCCTCCATTCTCCCCTTCTCCTGATTCAAAACCATCCCTTTAACACATCATTCCTAATTAGATGATTAGTGCTTGGAAGGGCAGGAGATAAGTCATTTGCATAATTTAATCATAAAAAGAAGTTAAAGATACAGATTTTGCTGTTCGTTTGTACAATTATCTTCACCAGCCTGGGGGGCTGAGATATTAATGTGATTAAACAGTATTTCTGCAAACAGGCAACTGTGTGTCCTCTATTAAAGCAGAGCTGGAGGCAAATGAAAAATTAATTTTAGAAGACAATCAATTTTATTCTACATGACTGTAATAAATAACAGCCCATCTGCAGACAAGTCATTAGGCCCTGGGAGGCTACACGTGTCACAAAGTCTAAATGACACACAAGGCCGAATTTTCCACCCAAACCAGAGTGAGCAATAAATAGTCCACCAAGGGCCATTCCCATCCAGAGAGTGCAGAGGATGCCCAGAAAAGTCAGGGGCAGGTAGGAAGCACTAAGCACTGACCAGCATTTAAGCTTGGACAGGATTCAGAAATAACAGGTATTGGTGCTTTGCCCTTCATCATGTTTTCAGTCTTTTCTGAATTTTACCTGCAAGAATAAAGGAAGAGTTCACTAAATAGCCAGGATGCTACTTACTATCCTGTAAACTTTATGAAATGCATCCTTATTAAGTGCATAATAATTACCAGTTAATTTTTAAGATATGTAACATTATTTTTCAGTGCTTTTACTCCAGTCAGACTATTAAACCTCCCTCAATGAATGAAAATAACCAAGATATCCTCAAATACTTCAGCATAATCATATTTTGTGTAAGGATTTCTGAGTATCAGCAATGCAGAATATATACAAAGCAACACGTTCATAGTATTCACTCCACTGAAAATATTTTCTCTTTATTACCATTAGTAAGCACTTCCCTCAGTGGAAAAAGGGAATATTCCTATGCAGGTTTGCCCAAACACCCTGGAATCACAGAATGGATTGGGTTGGGAAAGACCTCCGAGATCATCAAGTCCAACCCTTGGGCCAACTCCAGTCCCTTTACCAGATCATGGCACTCAGTGCCACGGCCCAGCTCAGCTGAAAAACCTCCAGGGATGGGGAATCCACCCCCTCTCTGGGCAGCCCATTCCAATGCCTGAGCACTCTCTCTGCGAAGAAGTTTTTCTGCTCTCCAACTTCAATTTCCCCTGGCAGAGCTTGAGCCCCCCGTGCCCCCTTGTCCTATTGCTGAGTGCCTGGGAGAAGAGACCAACCCCCACCTGGCTATGTCAGGTAGTTCTAGACAGTGCTGAGGTCACTGAATTCCTGTCAAGAGTTTACCAGGCAATGCTGGTACACATTTACTGGCTCTTCCAGTCTGTGCAGTGAATTCTGTCCCAGAGATCCAAACACACAGACCCTGCAGAGGAATGGGGTGGGTTCCACTACCTACTCTCTCTATCTTTACTTTCTGTATAAGGACTTCACTTAAAAAAAAAAAAGGTATCCAAATGTGAGATTAGCTAAACAAAACTCATTATCCCACCTGCAAATTTGCACCCAGCATTTCCTGACGTGGCCCCAAGTAACTCCCAGACTGTTCATGGATGTGCACTGAGGTTTGGATGCTTTCTGAGCTGCTCATCCAAACCCACTGAAATCAGTTGGAAGACTCTGGTTCTACCAGGGTTCCACTGCAGAATTTCACCTGCAGTGAGGTCAGAAGGACAAAGCAATCTCCTCCTTTGTGGGAGATCAGAGGTTCCAGTTCATTCAGCAAGCAAAGGCTGGGGCAGCTCTGCCCACTGCTATTGGTTGTGAGACCCTCAGCAGCATCACTCCAAGACTCACAATGAATTGAATAGAAAAGACTCTGATCTGTCCTGAAAAAGGACAGCTGAAAACAGAGTTTCAGAAGAGGATGTTATGAAAAATCCACAGCAGAAAGAGAAGTTCCCAGTTTTGCCCACGGTCACAAACAGAACTCAGCAATCAAGCCAAGCACTCCACTAAAGCTGCTCTTTGCCAACCTCCTGCCTGTGGATTTGTTTACTATCACTCATGTTCTCATAGCACCAGACATCAAAGGGGATTATTTTAGGAACAATGTGACATCATCAGATAAACTACTTCATGTGCACAAGATGCTAAAAAGAGCTTCTAACCAAAAACCAGGAAAGTGAACAGCAGCATCAAACCCCCTACAAACACATGCCAGGATCAAAATACGGTCAAACATCTTAAACCTGAGTTTAAAAAACACTTTTAACCCTTGACAGACAACTCAGTGACCATTCACCACCACAAATGAAACCTGTGGGTGGTGTCTGCTATTTACTGTCATTATTGACATAATAACATTGATATTTTTATAGTGACAGGTCCATCTAGAAGATGGGAAAAGTATCTGAAGACGTCAAAGAGAAGGTCTGTGACAGCAAAGGATGGAGGGCAGTGGTTGTGACAGAACAGGCCCATTCGGTCCCTAATACAACCCACTAAATCAATGCAGTGTGGTAGAATAAGCCCCTCTCACATGCCAGACTGAGCAGCAGAGATGCTCGTCCCTGCCAGGCACTGAAGTTTCTCTTAACAGCCAAGTGTGGAAAAACAACAAAAATGTGGAGTTTATACTATCAGGAACTCCACATGAATGAATAAGAAAAGAGTTCTTGTGATGAGTTTCTATCTGGATTGAATCCACCAGCATCAAGAACTCAGTCACTCAACTCATCTTCATTCAGAGAATGAGTTCTCAAAAATATATTTAAAATAATGCCATACACTGAACTACTCTCACAGTCACTTCATTACTCAGTAAAAATGACCACAATAAATGTATCAGCAACATTATTTTTGTTTTCCTTCCACACCAACATGAATACAGATTCTCCCAGTGTAATAAAGAGTTAATTTTTCAGTCAGTAAGACTGACAGCTAAAGTTGTAAATCTCTAAGGATGAGAAACTAAGATGGGGCAAAGAGTTTGTTGGAGTGCTGCTGGCTGGGGGGATGGAGTGGGACACAAAACCAAACCTTTGAAGAAAGCATATTAAAAAGGGTAAGTCAATAACCAGAAACTTCTCTGGGTTAACATGCAAGAGAAAAGCAGTTCATGAAACTGCAAGACAGAAACATCCTTGAGGTCCAGCAGGAAGAAAAAGAATTGTTTGAACTTAAAATCAGTTGTGCAACAAGTAAGGCAATTTATTAAAAAAAAAAAAAA
>VWZD01008496.1:39082-49983 GCA_013396695.1 Sakesphorus luctuosus
AAAAAAGGCAGGAAGAAGTGACAGAGATCCTGGTTCTGACCTGAGACCAGAAATGCTGGTTCCAGGTACAGCAGTGGGATAACCAGCCCTTCCAAGCACTGCTGACTCTGAGGGGGAGATTTGCAGCAACAATCCTGCCAAACCCTCCCCAGCTGCTCAATCACCAGATACATGAACTGCCATATGAAAAAATACCACAAATAAAGCCTTGCAAGGCAGAAACTCCCCAGACCTCCAAATACATCTTTCAGCAACACAGGGAACAGCACAGCAAGTTCACTGCCCTGGGTCCCTTCCAGGATCCATATTCTGCTCTGCTCTGACTGCCAGCACTTCACTACCTGGTTCTCTTTCAGCCTTCTGTGTGCAGGGAGTTTGGAGAGGGGGTTGGTTTTGCTTTTTTACACATCTATTTTAGGTCTCATTGGAAAGACTTGAGTTTTTTCCTGCCTCTATTTTTCAGTATTATCTCCGAAGCCCTTTAGCAAATTGCCCTCCTTGAGCACAGGAGGAGAGTTGGAAGCAGGAGAGGAGAGCAGGCAGCTGCAGACACCTGCACAGTGAGGAGAGATGCCTTCATCATCAGCCCCACAAAACAACAGGGATAAGGTTTCACAGGCAGGACATTCTCTGATTAACTGTCATCAAAACAGGCTATTAGCTGGCACACAAAACTCCCATCAGGCAAAAACAACTCTACGTGTGTAAGGAAAAGCAGAATGGATTTTAAATATACTGAGCAGAGGGTCTAAATGAAGCTCCAAATATTTTTTTTCTTTCAACTAGCTTTATCTTCTTAATTAGCAACTCTTAAATTACTGTTAACATACAAGTAACTAAATCCCCCTGCTGGCACATTGGCTGTGCCAGGAGCTTTCTAACAGCCACTTTTCTTTTTTTTTAAATTACAAACATACAAATAACTCCTCTCAGGGAGCACTGGGAATAAGGAATACGATGACTCTGCTCCTCAGGACACACACAGGATTTCCAGAGATCATTAGAGAGACAGAAAGCGCACAATCTGCACATGACACGGTTGATTCCCAGGGAGGACAAACACGATTGATTCCCAGGGAGGGGCTGGTCAGCAGGAGCTACTTGGGACACCTGGGACACCTGGGTCACCTGGTCCAGGCTCCAACAGCTCCCACATCATCAGGCAGCCCAGGAAAACCTTCCTCCCACAGCACAGTTATTGCCATTCTGCAAAGTGGTTGCCCAGAAGGGATGAGAGTCTCGATCCTTGGGAATTTTTAAGAGCTGGACAAGCAGCTCTACCTGCCCTTGCTTACACAGAGGAATTAGTCTGGATCATGGAATCCCAGAATGACTCGGTTGGGAGGGACCTTAAACACCACCCAGCTCCCCCCCAGCCATGGGCAGGGACACCTCCCACCAGCCCACGGTGCTCCAAGCCCTGTCCAACCTGGCCTGGGACACTCCCAGGGCTGGGGCAGCCACAGCTTCTCTGCCCAACCTGCGCCAGGGCCTGCCCACCCTCACAGCCACCAATTCCTTACCAATACTCCACCCAGCCCTGCCCTCTGGCAGTGGGAAGCCATTCCCTGTGTCCTGTCCCTCCATCCCTTTTCCCCAGTCCCTTTCCAGCTCTCCTGGAGCCCCTTCAGGCCCTGCCAGGGGCTCTCAGCTGTCCCTGGATCCTTCTCTCCTCCAGGTGACCCCCCCCAGCTCTCCCAGTCTGGTTCCAGCCCAGAGGGATCCAGCCCTGGGGCATCTCCTGGGCCTCCTCTGGACTCTCCATCAGCTCCACATCCCTTTGTTGGTGGCCCAGAGCTGGAGGCAGCTCTGCAGGGGGGTTTCAGCAAAGTGACACAGAGGGGACAACCATCTCCCTTGCCCCCTTGGCCCTCTGCCCTCGATGTCACCCAGGACAGGGGTCTGGGCTGGCAGTTGTCACACTGAGCATCTCCTGCACCAACACCCCTGAATCTTTGTCCTCAGGGCTGCCCTCGATCCCCTCTCCACCCAGCTCCTGTTTTCTTTGGGATTGTCCTTTGAGTGTGACCATCCAGGCAATTCCTCAGCCACCCCTGGCCCATCCATCAAATCCCCATCTCTCCAATTCAGACCAGGACAGCCACAATCCAGGATGAACCCAGGAGTGCTGACCCAGCTCATGGTAGATTTGGAACTCTATACACACACAGGAGGAAATAATTGTGATTAACTTTTTTAATTAAAAATGTTCTGTTTAAATTCACTGTTCGTGAAGGTCTGGAAACAGGAGAGAAAAATCACTCAGTGCTCTGTTTGGTTTAAGGTACCACATGATCTTCCCAGGGTAAAAGTTCTCTTGCCACAGACTGGACAGAAATCAAAGTCTGAGAATGTGACTCACTTATATGGCTGTGAGAAGTACAAAAAAAATTAAAGACTTTTAGTCAGG
Organism: Sakesphorus luctuosus; assembly: GCA_013396695.1. Classification (NCBI taxonomy): domain Eukaryota; kingdom Metazoa; phylum Chordata; class Aves; order Passeriformes; family Thamnophilidae; genus Sakesphorus; species Sakesphorus luctuosus. The sequence continues at coordinate 41,493 of VWZD01008496.1, forward strand.
ACACCAAGATAGCTCACAGAGCCCCTGAAGTTCATTTAGCATATGTAGTTCATGTCCATAGCAAATGCAATTCAAACTAAATGTCTGGATTATTCCAAAGCCCCTATTCTCTTATAAATATGCATAGTGAATTCTCAAAAAATCAAAGCTGATTTTCATGCTTGAGAGGGACACTTTGGAATAACTCAGAAATTTAGTTTAAATTGCATTTATTTATACATACATACTTAAATATATAAGTGTGTAAGTAAACATGATCTCTGTGAATATGTGTGTATAGGTATTGATAAATGCTTTATTAAATCTAACTTCCACTTTAATTTATAGAGTTGAAATGTGTTATCACAGCCCATGGCTGGGGACAAGAGTGAGGAAGTTTAAGAACTGAACACAAAACAATGTGGAAAAGCAGCATGGAAACCCTTTCAACTAAAAATCAGAGCTACCCCTGGCCCCAAATCCTGCCATCCTACAGGGACACAAGGAATGCAGGGGTGGCATTCCAAGGGGGAGGCACAACCTCCTGGCACAGAGCACAGGAACCCTCCCAGGCTGGGAAGATGCCGGGTTGAGTCCTCAATGGAACAACTGCAAGTGCTCTGATGATGCACAGCATGACATATTTCAGTCTATTTTAGTCATAAACAGACAGCACTTCATTACAGACCAAATAAATAGGTAACATCTTGATTCTAAAAAACACACAGTTCACCCAAAGTAATTTTTCCTCTGTTTCTCCCTATTTAACCATCAGATATCCAAGGAAAATAACCTGTTTTATAGAAGGTGCATAAGCAAAAAAAATTAAAAATCATTATGGGAGGTGACCTCAAAATTCCAGATCCACCCTACACTTTGTATGTCACATACAGCAACTCAGCTGCTGAACTGAAGTGGAAAAATATTCCAAAATATTTAAGATTTTCATCTGATTCACTGACATGAAGCATCACAGAAGGTACCAGCTCAAGAAGGACAGAAAACCACCTGAATTTCAGGGGAAATTCTATATTAAGGCTCTTTTCCATACTTACATTCCTATTGTACATTATAAAACACATTTCAATACTTCAGCACTGTATGCCAAATCCTTAACTAATCCTGTCACTAGAAACCTTCAATTAATGACAATATTAATGGGGCTTTATGCAGCATAGATAACAAAGCAGATGCATAATATAGCAAGATACCTCAAGTTTTCCACATTACTAGTAAAAGCCCATTAATAAAGAATAATCCAATAAAAGCTCTGTTTGTCGTGGCATTACCATACTTTTTAGTGCAAGCAAAAAAGTGTCTCCCTCTTAAATAACTCCTAAATGCTTGGGGTTCTAACATATTGCTGCGAGCTATAATGGTTATAACTGTTAATCCAATACACCTTTTATACAAACCCATAAACACACGAGTGGAAAAATAGCACAGATGTTCATCTCTAATGCAATTTCCATCCAATTTCCTAAGTGCAGTCCCTGTGTGCAAACTAGCTTAACGTTATGTTTAGCTTGCAAATTCTTTTAATAAATAATGAATGCAATAAAACTGGTAGATCAATGGCAAGCTGAGAAATCATAAAAAAGCCTTTTGTGCTCGTGCTGTTGCCGATTGCAAACTTTAATCCAGCGACAGATCAATAGGACTTTTTCTTTTTAACCCACCCCACAGATAGCAGGCAGACGAGATGTAGGTTAAACACCAGGACCAGATATCCATTTCCAGAAACTTGATAACATCAGACACAATTGCAATCGAGCGTTTTATACCTTATCATATGAGCAAAATACTCTGCTAAACGTCACACTTGAAGGGCACTAATAAAGTGAGCACTTTAATTGGGTTTGCTTCTTACTTTTTGGAGAAGTGCTGTTTGTGAGTGAGTCAAGAAAGGCTCTGACACAATCTATTTTAATGAGCAAAATGGGCTCAGCAGGTCAAGATGTACTGACAAGGAAATACAATCTCCCCACGCCTGCCAGTGACAATAAACTTTGCAAGCACACACAAAACACCAGCACGGCTGCGCCACCAAAAACGCAAGGAAAGCAACCAAATTTCTGCTTTACAGGAGTCGGATATTGGAACCTTCTGGGCAGGTATCAAAGTGCATTAGTTAATGGGTGTCAGTGTTTCTTCCAGGTTGGGGAGCAGAGGGAAACCCTATTACTGAGTGCCGCTGGGTCGGGCAGTGCTGCTGTACCAGGAGGGAAGGAAGATCAAAGCACTGAGCCCCCAGGGACAGTTCTAACACCAAGCAGGGTAAATCCAAATCACCAAGAATCCCCACTAACTAAGGTTCCTGTGCTTGGGAGTGCAGGTTTAGCTGTACATACACAGAGCCTGCCTGGCTCACACCAAAGAACACACCACAGACTCTCAATGAGCCTCCTTACCCTTGGGTTGGCTATTCCTATTATTATTCATGTAAATAACCATTCAAATTATTTCCATACACCCACAGGGGGTTATTACACTGCTAATCACACAAAGAACTTAGAGGAAAACTAGATGGGAGCTTTCTAGGTATTTTAAAGGATTTGGATAATTTTGTTCTTAACTTCAGAAAATCCGTAATTATGATTTCTGGAAAGGGCACAAAAGAGATTAAAGATCCCAAATTCAGCAAGTACCAGCTCAGACCCCAAACTGTCGTGACATAATTCCTTCAAATGCAGGTTTGCAGTAAGTATGTTCCACCTTTGACAAGAAGGGCTCAGCTCCTAGAAAACATTTCCAAGTTCCTTGCCCTCGCTCTGGCAAAGTGCCCCTGGCACGAAAGGTTCACCTCAGTAAAGTCAAACAGGGACTTCACAGCCCACATTTCAACCCCTCCTGACTATTGATCCTACAAACAGCCCCTACACAGAGCCAATTCCAGCCTGTAAGCAAGGAAATAAAAACAGGGCGATTCTTCAAAACATTCCACAGGACTCACTTCAAATATTTTCTGCAAAATTACTACAACAGCAGGAAGAGCCCAGAGTGTCACTGCAAGGCCACTGAAATACAGGACACGATTCTCTAATTCAGTGGGGTTTGCTGTGCTCCTCAGCCCCACCAAAGCTGATTTTCAGTGCCTTTCAAAGCAGTGCCCCAAGAGCCCCAGCGTGAGAATCGCTCCCCACCCCAGAGCTGGTCCCTTCTGGAGCCCTGCTGAGTATAATGGCATTGCCACACATTGATATATTGGTGAGAGAAAGGCAAATATAACAATGCTAAAGCTTACACTCATTTGAATAAACTGTGAATTTCTATTACATATATTGTTTCCTTTATCAAATTGGAACTACTGGAGCAAGAATACCAAGAATGCCAACATAAATCTAGATCTGTTACAGCCAGTTTCTCCAATTTATTCTCAGAAGCCTTAACGACAAAAAGTCAAAGTTCTTCTCTTTGGGGGAGAGATTAGGAAAGGGAACATTCCTGGTCATTTTTAACGTTAAAATAAAAGCTTCACAGAAATCAGGTCGAACAAAATGATTGCACAAAATACTGTTTTATCCTCTAAAGAAAAACAAAGGCGACCACGAGCGGTTTAATAAGCACTAAGGAATAAAGCCAATAAAAACTGTGTATAGCCTACGTGGGAAATAGATCTTCATTATTCATGGCAGAGTCCTTTTCACTTTGGGCAATGTTTTCCAGAATTAAAACCGTTCCACAAAGATACATTCCAGCCTCCTTTATGATTTGTGTTCCACAGGTTCTGCTCCAAGATAATGGATACCAGACTGAACCAACCCAAAATTAACAGAGATCAACAACTTCTCTAACATATCTGGCCCTAAATGGTAAGTAGTAACAGAAACATAATAAACAAGGAGTTTAAATCTAACAGATGTTGAATCCAGACATGTTTAACTTTAAAAGAAAATTATTAATGAGGTAAAAAAAAAACTAAAAAGGGGGAAAAAAAGGGAGAAAAAGCCTGTAATCAATTTGGACACAATGATATTCTATTTATAGCAACACTTTTAACATGTTCTAGTCTTATATTATTTATTTGGATCATTCCTATTACAATGAAATATTAATGCTGAGAAAGTGGTTACTCCATTAAGGAGCTATCCTATGTTTAGATTTTAATATTGATCTCCTCTATTTGGGAATAATTAATCATTCCCTCAGAAGCTGCATTTGTGTCACAACGTGAGCAGAAGTTCTGCATCTTCGCCCCAACGATGCCACGATCAAATCTGTATTTTGACCTATTCCTAAAGGCAATTTAGTTATTCCAGGAGAAGGGGGAAAAGGGGATACCGCCACTTTAAAAGCTTCAATCTCTTTGACATTGCTGGCAGTGTATGGGAACATTAATGCATCTGTCATGATAACAAGCTAAGAATAACATCTAGACATCAAACCGAGCAGAGAATCCATCTGAAGTGATTCATTCAGATCTGTCTCATTGATTTATTAAACACAGGGCAACATCTGCAGCCTCACAGAGCCGCTTGGCAAAATTAATGCAAGATCAATTCAAATGGAAAAAAGTGCAAAAGAGATAAATCAAAACACAATTTGCATGCAGTTCCACAATCAGGCTTATTGGGTGCAAATGCTCAATTTTCCTCCCAAAGCAAATGAGTTTAAATGTTGTTTTATCTTTGCAGAATTGTGTGATTTGAAGTGACAGTGAAGAGTTCTGCAGGTTGAAATGGTGAAAAGAAAAAAAGGAGAAGAAATGCTTGCAAAGACCTTTTGAATATGCAACAAGAATATCATTAATACCTAATTGTTTAGGTTTTTTGTCTTTGCTACAAAAACACAGTATTTTTCAGTTGTAGAAGTCTCAGTAGAAAATTACATATGTATTATGCATATCCACATGCAGGAAACACACAAATACTCCATTTTGGAGGAAAAGCAAGTTACACTTCAAATGGGGAGCTCTAGTGCTACAAAGAAAGAAGGGAATTTTAATCAAGGGTTCTCCAGATTAGATATGCATCTGATGAAAATATTCAAGTATTTTAGGAGTTTTGAACAAACACAGACTTCCAAGATGTCCAAAAGGAGGGGGGGATTTTTCCAAAAGTGTAACTGCTCTGCCCAGAAAGTGGGAAAATTCCTTTCTGCACCTCCAGCAGAATCCCCTGAGCTGCTGCTCTCCCCAGTGTCTGAGGGAGCCTCCTCTCCAAGGAAGGAAAGGAAACTGAGAAACTCATCTTTTTATTTATTTCGAAATGCCAGCACCTTCAAAATTCACAAGGTTGGCCAAGTCTGAATGCATGTTAAATATTTACTTAGTCCAAGAAGTTTAACTATATAATCAGATGCCCACATTTACTATCAGTATCCTCTGTGCAGTGCTACACGACTGGATTGCTTTAATTATAATCTTGACATCAGTCTCCTAATAAAAGACAAAGTATTGCTGACTATAAGGTAGCTTTTAATAGATAACATGACTAGACTCTCATAATCCCATAAAATAAAGTGTCTGCATTTACTGCTTAAATTAATTTCCAAAGCCTTTTATTGTTTTTGAATAGCCAAAGCAGTACAAAATATTAGATTAACTGGGTACTTTAATCATAAAAAATATGCCATGCGCTGAAATGCTGTTTTCTGGAAAGTAATCTGACTATTCACCGAATAACCCAGACCAACACTGTGCTTTTTCAGTGGCAACAGCACCCAAATACAGAACTCTGCAGAAGAGGTTATAATCCTGTTTTTAAGGACTGATACATTTACAATCGTATGTTCTCATTGCAGTTTTAAATGTCATTATTAAATAAATGCTCATTACAGTTTTTTTATTTTAAGCAAATGTTACACCCTACTACTAAATTTAAACCTGTGTCCATAATTTAGGTAATCCTGTGAGATTTTGGCAGTGTGTTGTACTCACTGCAAGGCACGAGCTGGACTGAAACGAGCAGCCACTTTCAGTTCCCAAGCCTCGTTTCCCAATTAGACTGCATGGCAAGGGCTAAACATTTTAGGAACATTCTGTTCACATGTGAATGAAAAATTAAACAGCACATGTGAATGTCCTAAAATCCCCCCAGAGGTCAAAGCTGCTGGGCAAGGTAACTCCTGTTACACACACAACACAAACACACCACAAACTTTGGCTCGCGGGTTATTGTCGATCAACTCAAGCAAAAAAAGGGCATTCGAGTGAGCAGGAGAAACAGAATTTCTCTTCTCTTCAGTTATATATAACTGGTAGCTTGCATTCCAATTAAAAAATAACTGAAAGTGTACACTAACGTAAGAGATGCTGACTTTTAGAAATCAATTAACAGTGAAAATAACGATACCCAGCATTTCTTATTGAGTTTTCTGGCAGCTCTTGAGTTTAATGCAGCATTTCTACAATATTCAAATATAAATCCCTATAAACTTAAAAAAAATATTTATTATCAAAGCAACTCACAATATTCCTTGTTGAAATTAATGTTTCTGGAGATGACTTTTTTCCAAGCCTTTACTTTCCAGGCACAAAACCAAACCCTGAGTGCGGGGTTTTAACAGTCCTCCTTGTTAACACTGCGCTGCTTCCCAGGTCACTTCACAGCAAACACAGGTAAGTAGATTGCTCCTGTATTTAGCTATTTTTATGCAACATTTTCTCCAGTAAGTACGGACTGATCAAGGGAAATAATAACTTGTAAATAAAATGACGTGCGAGGCATTTAATTAGCCTCACGGAATACAATTAACATTAAGTTACAGCCCCTGAGCAAAGTTTCAGGTGTGCTGATAACACTCCTCATGCTTTACACCTGGAACAGCGAATGCAAATTGGCATCAGCAGGTTCCTCCAACAACCGACGTTCTCATGGGACAAACAAAGGCTGGGTGATGTTTCAGTAAATATTTTGGGAAACGTAACGGGATTTGTTTGTCTTGAACAGATGAAAACACCACGTTTAAGCACATTCAACACGTGTGCTCCTCGCTAAGAGCTGCTCTGCTCTGCCCGAGCCCACCACGCCTTACCCTGGCCAGGGTTCTGCTCCTTTCTGCCCTCCCGAGCATCACTCAGCATCTCACCTGCCTCCCTCCCTCCCAGACCATCCCTCGGCTGCTCACCTGTCTCCCTATCCCCTCATCCCATCACGGCCCTAAGTCTTTGCCAAAGAAAGGGGCAAAAAAAGAAAAAAAAAGACTTGTGAAATACAAGTTTTAAACATTTACCACTTCAGCCTTTCCAGATCTTAAATGACTGGTTTGAAGAGAGCAGAAACCATCAGATTGCATCTACAGGCTGTATCATCAAATCAGATCCTGCATTTCCCTACGGGAAAACTTTGGCACGGGCACAGAAATTGAAGAGACGTGTTTCTTTAATCGCCAACTCGCATGCTAGTTGAGTTTCAGAAACATTTCAGAGAAGCATTTACATGTTAAATGTGTCCCTTAGTAATTCAATGTATTTGAATGAAATTAATGTACGACCGCAGTTATAACCCCATCACTCGAATAAAGCGGTAGGTGTGATGTCAGTGAGGTGCCTGACAAGGAAACGGGAAGCAGGAGAAGGGGTTATGAAAACAGAACAAGGGCAGGAAAAAAGCACATCGTTCATACTCATATATCTAGGAATTAAGTGCATCTTTAAAACGACACCTGCAACATAAAATGTAAAACAAAGCAAGTCTGCGCTCAGGAACGGGCGCTCAGCCTGCTCCTGGATCAGGCTGCAGGATCAGGCCCCGCTCAGCACGGAATTAAGTTGTTATTAAAACAACACCCCCGTTCAGTGCTCAGCAGTCGGTGACACAAACCCCGAAGTCCCCAGAGAGCTGCGTGGTGCGGGTCGGACCCCGCAGCCCCCGCGCTCGGATCGCTCAGCGCACACAGAAAGTTTGGAGCGGCGGGAGCGGAGCACGCGGCACTGGAGATGCTCCAGAGTCCCCGTCGGCTGCTGGACCAGCGGGTGCCATCCCGCACTGCCGCCTCCCACCCTGCCCACGGCACGGCCACGGAGCCCGAGCGGCTCTGTTTGTGCTCGTCATTATCACTTCCAAGCGCCGCAGGGCGAGGTCACAGCCAGGACCGACACCCGGCCCNTGCAGTCGTTGTACAAAGTTTCGAAGTCTTTCCTGGTGATGAGCTTGCAGCGGTTCACGCCGGGCTGGATGGCCCCCAGCCCGCGCAGGATGCGGACCTGCTCCACCGTGCACACCACGGGCGATATATCCAGGCGCTTCAGCTTCGTGTACACCGTGTGCAGCCCCCCCACCAGGTGCTTGAGGAACAGATCGAAGACCTGCGGCAGGCAGATCAGCTCCTGCCCCTCCACGAGGAACGAGGCCACCTTCACCCCGTGCAGGTCGACCATCTTACACTCGTTGCCGCCGCCGCCGCCCGCCCCGGCCCCGCCGCCGCCGCCGGCCGAGAGGAAAGTGTTGACGAGGCTGCTGGCGAGGCGCGGGGACTCTGCGGGGCTGGAGTACAGCGGGTCCGCCCGGAACAAGCTGGCCGAGCCGCTGGAGCTGGCGGCGATGACGGGCGGCGCGGACACCGCCATGGC
>VWZD01008496.1:50176-66949 GCA_013396695.1 Sakesphorus luctuosus
TGGGATGGGGTGGGATGGATGGAAGGGATGGGCGGGGCGGGGCAGCGCCGGCCGCGCACCTGGCCGGGGGCAGCTCGGGGGGACGGCAAAGTGCCCCGCCGGGGAACCCCGAACTCCGCGGAAAGTTTCGGTGGGCGCGCCCCGGCTGGGAGAGGGGCCCGTGGGGCTCCCCGGGATGCGAACGCGTCGCCCTCCCCGAGCTGTGATGGGGTCCCGCTCCCCGGGATGTCCGGGATCCCGCACCCCGGGATGCGATGGGGTCCCATGGGGCTCCCCGGGATGTGATGGGGTCCCGCTCCCCGGGATGTCCGGGATCCCGCACCCCGGGATGCGATGGGGTCCCATGGGGCTCCCCGGGATGTGATGGGGTCCCGCTCCACGGGATGTCAGGGTCCTGCTCCCCGGAATGCGATGGGATCCCGCTCCGCGGAATGCGATGGGGTCCTGCTCCCCGGAATGTGATGGGGTCCCGCTCCCCAGAATGCGATTGGGTCCCGCTCCACGGAATGCGATGGGGTCCCGCTCCACGGAATGCGAAGGGGTCCCGCTCCCCAGATGTGATGGGGTCCCGCTCCCTGGGATGTNAGGGGTCCCGCTCCCCAGGATGTGATGGGGTCCCGCTCCCTGGGATGTCAGGGGGTCCCGCTCCCAGGGCTGTGATGGGGTCCCGTGGAGCTCCCCGACACACGAGGGGGTCCCGCTCCCCGCGCTCCGAGGCAGGAGAGACAGCGGGGGGGATGCGGGGCTGGCCCATCCCTTGCCCCGGGGGCCGGAGCCCTGGCACGTTCCCGGGTGGGTGTTCGACACCTGTGCCCGCCGCAGCCGGAGGGACGGGGAAGGGGTGGCGGAGCCTCGCTCGGCACAGGCACAGCCCATGTCCGGACAGACACAGCCCATGTCCGGACAGACGGACACGGCAGGATGAGGCGGGTGTGACGCCACCGAGGCCGGTCCGGAGCCGGGCACAGGCGGGACGGAGGGAGGTGTGAGCGCTGAGGAAGTTTGTGATCGCTCGCACGAGGCAGAGCCTGTTCTCAGGCGGTCTGACATGTAATTGCTTGGAGCTTGCAGGCTCGCTGCGGCATCAGTTGTGGTTTGGACACAATGGGCTGTCCCGGCTCCCTGGACAAGTGGAGCCAGAGGATGGTGAGTGGAGTGGCAGTCCCAGCCAGCAGCAGCCAGGGCCCGCTGGCTGGATGGGTTATTTGCTTCCTTACCCTCTCCCAGTGTGCTCACATTACACTTCTTTTAGCCTCTTCCCTTTCTTCCTTTGTTCCTCTTCCCTCCTGTTTGTTTCCTCTGTTTGTCAGGGTTTTTCTTTCCTTCTCTCCTAGCCCTTTAACTTTCTCACTCCTTTCTTTGTAACTTTCTCTTAAGGCATTCAGTAAACAAAGCAAGCAGTGAAGTATAAACAAAACTTTTCAAGCAATACCAACGGAGCATTGCAGCTATTTCCATGATTCCATCTTCTCCTTCCTTTTGTTAGGCTTGCTCATTTAGGCACCTTTTCTGCAAAGTTGAATATTTTTGCATTATGAGTAATGAGGGAAGATGATTCTGTGCCAACTAAGTCGCTGTATTTGTGATCATAAACAATCTCAATCACTCTCTGAAGGAACCTCCCCTTCTCCCTGTTGATTTCATGTGTGTTCTAAGAAGCCTGGCTACTGGTTTAGGTCCCCTAATCTCACTACCTGAAACTAAGGCAGAATTTGCACACCAGTTCAGTTTAAATGAATACCTTTCAATAGGAGAGCTCATATTTGAAACTAATTCATGCATCTCTTTAGGATCCAAACCTTAGATTGGAAGCTCAGAGGGGCTGGGGCTACTTGCTTTGGCAGAGTGTTTAGTACAACAGAGAGCTGAACTGATCTGCAATTTTTATATAGTGAGAATTACAGGAATAACAAATAACTGACTTCAAATAGAAACTTTTGGGCGTTAATTTTCTGGACATAATTGCCATTAGGAGATCTAATAAATCAGATTCAAACATTGCCCTTTTAAAGGCTTTTTCTTTTCCTTTGAGATTAATGTGACAATCAAAATCCACTGTGAGAATTCTTTTTCCTTTTTGACTTTAATGTCTTCCATAAGCTAAACATATTTCTAAATAAGCCGGAATTTTTGCAAGGCCAGAGCAAGCCTTGTGCATCAAACCCAGCAAGCTGGAGTGGCATGAAGCAATATAAAACCATAAAGGCTGTAGTAAAAGCAGTACCCTTGAGAGGTGACTGTCCATGGAGAGAAGAAGTGCTCAGAAACTTAGGAAATGCTCAAGGTTTGAGAATTAATGCCAGGCAGCTGTCCGGTTCAACTAGGCATATACAAATCAACTCTATCCGTGAATATTATTATTTCCCCGTAATTTTGTTAAAGACAAGGCAGAGTTTCTAAAGCCTAACAATCATACAGTAATATCTTGTCAGTTTTAAAGTATCCAGATGGTTTATTTGAATTCAGTCCAGCAGTACGTAATTTGAATGGGTACAAACTACTAAGCCTTCCTGCAGCGGAAATAAGGATTTTAGAATATTACTTTAAAAGTAGAGTTGCAATATTTTTGTTCCTTTTAGACTGGTATGCAAAATGTTTTCTTAACACTGGCAACTACAGCAATATTGGTGTATTGTGGATTAATCCTGTATGAAAATCAGTGGTGTTTGGATGGGGAAATGTCAAGCAAAGGTTCTGTTTGTTTGGGTTTGGGTTTATCATCAGTGCATGTGTCCCATTGGAGGAAATGGGAAGGGGCTCTTTCCTGATGCAGGAGAAGGAGGAAAACCCCAGGCATTGCAGACAGGGTCTGGAAACCACTTACTGCCAGCTGGCATAAACCTGGCTCCTGGTTCCCAGGGATCCCACAGAGGAAATGATGGGTGACACAACTGACCAGGAGGAGACAATGATAAAAACCAGTAACAGCTTTTTAAGTGAGCAGTAGGATATTAATTAAAATAATTTTGTTTATACTAGGCAGGAAAGCTCAATAGTGATGTTTGTGTTTCATCTCAGTTCACTGTAACCAAACAGGAGGCAGGACAACAAAGAAAGGAATTCAAAGTAAAGATTCCGGGTGATTTTTTCTTTTAATATAAAGAATTTTTTTCTATGGACTCCATGTAGGTATGTCCAATATGAGTATATTGTAGGAGAAAATGCTTCTGGTTAGTTGGGAGAACGCTTTGTTAGTTAGGAGAACTTCTTGTTAGTTAGAACTTCTTGTTAGTTAGGAGAACTTTGCTCGTCCCTAAAATAAGTGTGAGGGAATAAAAGTGAACAAAGACTTATGAGGGTCAGAGGTAACTGTGGGCCCAAAATAAAGGATAAAAAATAACTGGAAGATGCATTTGCAGTGCACACTAGTCAGAATGAAATGAAACACCATTTTTTGCTGAATTCCAGCCTAACTGGAGTCCAACAATCTTCTCCTTGTCCTTAACACTGATATTTCTCAGGGCCCAGACTAAAGCTCCAAACGTGCCCCAGTGACCTCTGAGCTTGTACCCTGAGCACGGAAACCACTGATGGTGATAGTTCTGAGTGAAGGCTTGAAAAGGAAGAAAAAACATCATTAATTTTTTGCTGGGTTAGTGTTTAATGCCTTGGATTACTTGGCAAAGAGTAACCATGATTATATTAACTAATGTAGGCCACTGACGTGAGAGAGAGACTGAAATTAGGATGTCACTCTCAGTGCCCACATTTTTCTACACGCACTCGTACTTGACACTTGAATTCAATTTAGTCCTGACATTTCAGCTGAGGTTTTTTTGGAATTGTGGATTAAAACTTCCCACCTAAACATCAAGGATTTTACATAAAACTGATGAATCTAAATGCCTAAGTGTCAATAGAAAAATGATCCCTTCTCTTAGGTGATTAAATGTATTGTATTAATGTGTGCATAGCGCAGAATCAATAAATAATGAATTACCACTGATTGTAATTGAATGTTTTCATAATTTTATTGTCAGCCATGATAAATAATCAGTACGTTTATACTGCATTAAATTAATTAGTGTGTCATTTCTATTACATACATCAGCAGTGAAGTAATGCAGTGACATCTGTTTCTAATGTTTTAAAGATGTGGTATTCCTTATTAAGTAAAAGGAAGAGTTATTAGAGGTATTTCCTGTGATTGGCAGTTATACTGGTACAGTCAAAGGGATCAAATGAAGGAACTTGCACTCTTGGCAAATGCTGCATTTCAGCCCCTAATGGCAGCAGGTTACAATGATTGCAGTGAATTTTCCTTCTTCAGACTCTCAGAAAATCCCGCCCACCTTTCTGGAAAGAGTGAGAACAGATCTTGTCTCCTTCACATCGTCAGGGAGATTCTAACATGTGAAGTAGTTAAGGCTCTACAGAAGAACTGAGCATTCACATCCATTTCTATGTCCATTCTGCTGGCCCAGACCTCTGCACATACAAAGGAATTCCCCTGCTAAGTGCTCATTAAAATGTCTCAGATTAAGCCTTTTTTGGCTGTGATGTTCTTACGTGGAAGTCTCTGGACTAGTGGGTCCATAACCTTTCCTTGGGAATCATCCTAATTTGATATCTCAGCACTTTGATGCTGTTCAAGTTTGTTACTTATAAAGGAAATGGGAAACTAAGTAGATGCTGCAAACATGGGAATTGAGAAGTGGTAGAGCAGAACAGGAGGAACAGAATCAATGGAAGGGAACACACAGCAAATGAACATGAATCAAACTGTGCCAGAGAGAGGGTTGTTTTCTAAATGGCTCCAGGTATTACAAATGGGGTGACCACCTGGGAGCAGGGTGAGAGGAGGAAAACAACAGTTCCACACTCCAACAGAGGGCTGGGATTCCTGAGTAGTGCTGCCTTTTCCAAAACAATTACAGACATCCTTAACTTCTGTACCATTACATCACCTCAGATTAGAGCTTCTCTGACCTGGAATTCATCCATAAAGCAGCTCTCAACTGTAATCTTAAATTTTTCATATTGCCAATGTGATATTTAAGCAAAATTAAAATAATTAGAATTATTTTATTCCTTTAAGTGCTTAATTACTTTGGACTGCCATCCTTAGACACCATCACTTTTTGTCTAACTGATGTGTAAATAGTTTTTTTTCTGAAAGCAAGGATTACATTTGTCATATAAAAATGTGAGTGGTACTTCTAAGCTTGTTCCAATGAAATACATGAACACAAGATGCACTTGTTGCTAATGATTCCCTGCTTTAATCTGCATTTTGACTGAGGACCAAGGGAGCAAAATTGCAAAGGCAGGACCTTGGTGTAACAGGGCTGTTTTACATGAGACACAACCATCATTAAGGTTCAATGTTGTTTGCATCTTTTCCTCTTGTGGAAGAAAAACTACTACTATTAGATGTGTATTGAAGTTAAAACACACTTTGCAGCAAACCACTGTGAGCACAATTCCATGTACTCCAAAATATGCAGTAAGGCATTACACCCAAATGCTTGTTACCATCCCCAGAGGAACAAGATTATCCTCATCTCTCACTCTCTACATTTGCAGGTCTGGCAAAGAAAGCAAAAGTTTTCCTGCACTGACTGTTTGAGCATCTCAGCCCTAATCTGAAGGCACCACCATCTAGTGGGACAAGAAGGTATTTAATTTTCTTTACATTTTTTTGGTATTTTTAAACACAGACATCACATTCCACTTCAATGAACCAAAAAGAGTATTTCTGTTTGTTTGTTTGTTTGTTTTTATGTAAGGCTCATGTGAACCTTTCATTAGTTCTCATATCTTCTGTTTTAACTGCAGAGCATTTTCCAATAAAAATCTTCAGAGTCATTTCCCTGAAAATAGGTTTTCATAAACAGAATTTTATCAATGAGAAAACAATTTATAGCTATCAAGGCTCACTAGAGGTGTAATTGATTTATTGAATAAATATTTTGAGTATTTTATTGAATCTACTTTGTGGAAATCCAATTGGCAGAATTATTAACATTGTGAAAGTAATTATCCTGAGCTCATCTTTAAAGCCAGTATGTATTTTATACAGCAAAGATCTGTCCTTGCAGTTTTCCACAGAGCCATTAACTGTACAACATTTGGTTGGAAGTAGATCTGACCATTAAGTCCCATCAGAAACAAATCTCCAACCTGAATGCAAAGCATTCCTTTCACCTTGATCTGAGAGTGAGCATTTATTGTACTTTGCCTGTGCTGATACACTGACTGCTCCCTGCTCTCCTTTGGGTTTCCCTTTATGCCTTTGCAGTTGGGCAGGATAATGGCAGGGTTTGCTGTGGGGGAGGGAGAAGCATCGGGGTGAGCAGTGTGTGTTCATTTATTTTTTACCAGAGAACGTTTGCATCTGCAGCTGTTGTCCTAAGATGCCTCCTTGTGTTCAGGTCTCATTGATCTCGTTACAGCATCTCACACACACAGGGATAATTGATTTACATCATTCAGGAGTCCAGGGCTTTTATAAGCAGGAGAGTAAATATTAAGGAATTGATATATTTAAAAATTCTATAGATATTTTGAGGTTTTATATCAAAACCAGTAAGGCAATAATAAAGCTTTAAATACTTCATGATACAGATAATATTTTAGTATTCAGGATATGGACCTGCTTCTGTTTCCATGGATGTGAATAGTATTTTTGCTCTGGATACAACTAGACATTTCAGTGGTTTAGTATCTTCAAATTATAGAAATCTTATTGACAGAAATGGGGATCAATGAGTATTTTGCATTGTGCATCAATTTTATGATCCTGTCTTTTAAAACACTGCCTTTCTTCTGAAAGCCACAGCATAATATCAGTCTGTGCTGCCAATTCTTACTGAAATCAATCTGGAGTTCTGAGTAAAAATCAATGGAACTGGTCCAAACTGGTTGAGGTAGTAAATGCCATTTTGAGCCTTTGATCCCTAAACCATGTGCCTGACAAGCTTTGAAGCATTTCATTTGGAATGCAAATTTCAAAAATTGTAAGCACTTTTATTTGGGATACTGTTTGCAGTTGGTGAAGTCCAGGATGTTCCACCTCCCACTCCCTCAGAGGAACAAAATTCTCCCTAAGAGAGAGGTCTGGGATGTGTGGGGAGTTAAGACAGTCTGGGATGTACAGGGACATTAAGGCCCTGGTCTGCACAACTGCTGCCTCCTGATTTCACAGACACTTTCCAAAAGCCTCTCCCTCAGAATTCCCATCTATTTTCCAGCTCCCCAGGGAGGGAGCCTGGTCCTGGGACCTCACTGCCACTGTCTGCCAGCTCTTGGGCACAATTCTTCACAGTGCTGAGGAAAACACAGTGAACTTAATGTTTGCTTGTTTTTATAGATAAAAATAACTATTTGATGAAATTAACTACAAGACACTGTGGAGTTCTTTATAGGGAGTGGAGGGACAGACCTCACTCTGCTGTTCCACCCCTGTTGCACAGCATGGCCGGGGGAGGCTGAACTCAGGGAGAGCTGAGTCTGCAAATCTCAGTCGAAGGAACACAGAGTGGGATCAGAATCAAATATTTAAGAGCAGGTTTTGTTTCTAACCTGACCAAATCCCCTCTGAGTACGTTCTGTGGACTTCTGGAAGTGAAAAACAGTCACATGAAAAAGTGTCTCTCTCCATCTCCAGGTGACATTGATTTTTTCTGGTGTTTTTTTTCTCTTCTTTACTTTCCCATCAAGGTGGCTGGGACACACTGATAACCTACACAGAAACTGGTAATCTCACATACACCTGGCTTTATGTGCCTTGACTTCGTTGCCTTTCTGATGGAATTACTGGTGACTTCTGGAGGCAAAAGGATGATCAGGCCACAAATTTAAAGTACAGATTGGAACACCTGGGATCATAATTATTTAATGCATAACCCTCCTGTAGTTTGAGTTTTTAAAAATTCTCCTTACCCATATTTATAATGCTAAAACCTTTTAGTACCCTGTGAGACCACTACTGACATCTGTGTTACGAATTTTAGAGTATTTTGCACTGAGGAAGACTCTAAAGCAAAAGTATTTCTTCCAAATATTTTCTAGAGGGATGTCTTAGCACTTGATTCCATTATACCTATCATTATTTTAAATACAATATGACAAGATCTTCCCTTTTTTTCCCCACCAAGTCTATGAATATAAAATAGAGCACAGTTTAATATAGACCTTGCAATGTAAATATTTTTTTCCTAAAATGAAAATGTATGATATGGTTTTAAATACAAAAAAATGTTTTAGATAGCATTGAATTTGATATAAGCAAAAGAATTGAAGAAAATTGTTGAATATAATAAAAAAAGCATGAAATCCTGGGTTTGCTAGATATTTTCCATTAAGAGAAACTTATTTGAATCCAGTATCTCGCAGTGCAATCCTTTTCCATACAAAGGGTATGTTCAAAATTCAAATTCCTGGACATGGTGAGGAAACAGAAGACTCTCAAAACTCTGAAGTCTGTCTTTTGGCCAGAGGTGTCATGGAGCTGTGCTGCAACCCCTCAGTCCTTCTGAGAGCAGGAACTCCAGGGACATCCTCACTGCAAGGTCCCCCTTACTCAGCCCATATGTTGGACAGAGGCACCTCATCTGTGAGCATTTACAGCTCAAACCATGTTCTTCAGAAGTTGCTTGTGTCTTTCTGTGTAGTGGTGTGAAAACAGAAGACATCATAATTTTATTTTAAAAGACAACTAAGGCTTCCACTCAACTATATATTCCCTATTCCTATTTAGGGAATTCCTTGTCATGTGGGAAACCATTTGAAACCAGACTGTGAGGAAATGCCTTCTGCAAGACTGCAGGAGCCAGAGTTTCCACAAGGCACTGGAACCCTGGTCAGAAACAGGAGTTTGGGACTCACCAGCCCTTATGGAAGAGTCAAGGAACCAGACAAAATGAATTCACACTAAAAGTTATGGAAGATCATGGTTGTCTCAGATGCCAGGCATCAGCTCTCAGACCAGCTTTGGTGATCCTTCTGTTGCAAAATGCTTTTCATGGTCATTTCAAAGTCATCAGGGAAATGAGAATTATGACACTTTTATTTTGCTGTGCACAGGGTAAGGCCTTTGTAGTCCTGATGGCTCATCTCTGGTTTGATATGAGACAAACTTAGTAAAAGAGAAACTGCTTTCACTGACAGATATTGTGGATCTGAACTCTCCATAATTGCCAACACTGATAAACTCACACAATATGGATTTACTGCCTGGAGCACAGGAACAGGGAATACAGAATAGCAGCTGTATCAGAGTATACTTAGTATGGAAATATAACAAATTATTAGAAACTGTGAAAACCTTTAGGAGCTCAATGTCTACACACAGTTCCAGTTTAGTAATGGACTTTGGGAGGGATGTCCTCACTTGGATGCACCACCAGTTAAATGAGTTCAACTACTAATTTGTAGGCAACTCTCCCTGTTTAACATCCCTTGTCTGGTTCAAAAGGCCAGATTTAGGTGGCACCTCACTATTCATAATCTCTTTCTTAGAAACATTTCAAAGTGCCATCCCACAATGTCTATCCACAGTTTTCCTGTACAATTTGATCAAATTTTATTGAAACAAATAAAACACACATCTGTAGTGCTTCTAGATTTGACTTCTTTTGAAACATTTTTCCACCTTTTAAGAGAATCACAATAGCTTCCATGAAAAGTTCAATCTGAAAAAAGCAAATGAAAAACCCTAAGCACTAAAGCACAAAACAGAAAAGAATTGCACTGACATGTGAAATGTGTTAAAAATTCTCCTTTGAATCAGTCATTTAGACATACAAAGATAATGATGATGATTACGATGACAATAATTATAATCAACTAAAATTTAAATTCATCCATTTTCTTCTATGCAAATACCAATTATATTTCTTTTCTTTAAAATGAATGTGACCATTTTAAGTAGTTATTCTTGCAAATCTTCCTAATAATCTGCCTCAACATTTACAACAGCACAGCATTCTTCTGAAGTGGGGGGGAATTCTGTCTCTTCTGGCTTAGCAGAAGGGTCCATAAAGGGTCTACATAAACTCCGTAGAATTAAAACCCAGATATTCAGACACCCTCAGAGTGTGGGGAGAGACAGCCTATTCTTTAATTTACTTAGTCAAGGTGAGAAGGAAGTGCTGCTCCTGAGGTGCTGAGGAGGTTCAAAAAGGGGGAGTGGACACTGTGCTCCCATTAGAAACATCCAATCCTGAGAGCCAACATCTTACCCTAAAAAAGATAATGCTAAAACTAAACAAACAATTAAACAAAAAAGCCTTCTACTGATTACTATGCATTGTGGTTTGTTACATTCAAACCTAGAATTCCCACTCAGACTACAGGATTTGACCTCTTACTGTTGCCATTTTACACATTCCCACTGAGAACACACAGTCTGGAGAGTACTCTGGTATCAGGGCAATGGGGTTTATGTCCAGGCTGCATTTATGCCAAACTGCTCAGTTGCATCATCCCCTGAAAACAGATTAAAATGCAAACATCTTATAAAAACATTAAAGACTTAGATTTAGCTGGTCCACATAGTGCTTACTGTAGGTGCATTCTCTGCCTAGACAAATACAGTTTAATTGAAGTTTTTAAGTGCAATGTGGAACTTTTCTTTTCTGCACAGGGAAAAGCAGCATTTAAATGGATGTTAAATCATAAGTGTCCCTCCTGAATTCTCAAAAGCATCACACATAAATAGACTCTGGCCTGTGTTTCCACCACTGCAGCTGCAAAGCCCAAACCAAATCTTTGTCCTTATGCAGAGCTCCAAGTGGAGCATTGACAGACCCAGCACTTTGGAAATGAGGCAAATCAACCTCAAACACAGACTTTCTCAAACTAATAATAATGTTTGCTTTAGCAATTTTATCCATCTGCTTCCATAGTTCCAAAAGTGGTCGTTACACTTTTAATTTGGTGTCACCCCTGGTAGTGTGCCCTGCCTGGGAGCTGGTCCCTGGCTGTTCCTCACTCCCAACTCGGACATGTCTCTGGGTGCAGCTCCAGGGTTGGGGCCTTGCCGACAGTGTGTCCTCACAAGAATCCCAGCTGGCAAGAGTTCATTTCATCTCAGGCCTTTAGAGTCCTTTGTTTATGGTTTCTCTGGTGAAGTCTAGGTAAAAATACTGCATAGGAGACACATCAATTCATGTGGCTTTATGGAGTACTTTAAACCCTTTTAATTATATGAGAATATTTATGGGGAGTTTCCTAAGGGACCTTTATCAGTTTCAGAACTTTAAGTCTTGGTTTATCCTCCCTTTTCATTTCAGCCAGGTGCCATTTGTGATTTGCAAGACTTGAAAACACTAGTTTTAAAAAAATTACTCAAAAATCTTGCTCTTGCCATTCTCAAATAGGGAACTACAGCCTTCCACTCTGAGGTTGGAGGGGTTTTTTTGCTTCCTGTGCTGTCTCATCCATCTCTCAGATCAATCCCTGGTTTTTCAGTATCTCTCTGGGCACATTTTTAAATACATACATGGAGTGAAATGAGATGATTCCTCCTGTCTCCTGTTTAGAGCAATATACATTTCACCTTCAGCTGTAAGCCCAGCATGTAGAGGCTGAACTTTGCATGGTGAAACTTGTGCTGACTAAAGTGAAGTAGGAACATGCCCTGATGGCTAAAGGATCTGTATTCATAAACTGGCAACAAGTCAGGAGAGATGAATAAAAGAAATGCAATACCTAAAAGTACAGGAATATTTCCTGTAACAGATAAAAAAAAGATTAGTTTCTTACATAAGCTACAGTCTCCAGATGTGCTGGAAAAGGTACAGTTTTCCTAAACCTGGAAAACACATCTATGAAAACCTCACTATGCAATAAAACTGTTTCATGTAATATTGTAAATGAAATAAGGCAATAACTGAATACCGTGAGACTCATTTGTCCATCTTTACTTAATCCTGATTAAATCTTAGTAAATCTTGATTTACTGCACAACTTTATACAGCAGTCCCGTGTATCCAATCTGTTTCTTTTTTCTAGTGTTTAGTGGCAATTTCAGAAATATGATTGATCAAGACTTTTAGATGTTGGAATATAAAAACAATGGAATTGCCAGGACACAAAGCATTAAACTGTTTTGTAGCATCCTGGTTTACAGTGGCACCATTTCAGCAATTCTTCACAATTTATATTGGTATTACTGATACCAAATTGTGTTACCATGATGTCATTTTCAGCAGATGAGAAGAAACAGAAAAGAATGGTTGTTAAAAGAGTATTTAGAAATGCCAAGCTTGGAACATGTAATTTAGCCATATAAACATTCTGTAACACACATACAAAGTGGATATACTGAGAGTTTGTACCTTAAATCCTTACAGGTTCAACTGTGGTCATTATTTTAGTGACCACTACAGAGCACTGAGAGAAGGAATGGAGCCAAATAAACCCCTGACTGACACCAGGTAATGTATATAATAACATGGGGTTGGGCCACTGGAAATCAAGACACAGTCTGATTGTATCACCAGTAGTTCTCCATGGCTCCAGTTCCTAAAGTGAGTTTTCCTCCTCTGAGAGACAAGCAATGAAAACTGCAGCATATTAGTCATCATCCAAGGTTCATCAGCTATTTTAAGGCTAAAGATTATCCTCTGGCATAAAAAAGTAACTGCATTTTTGGGCTGCTGCACAGACAATTTCCTTCATCCTGCACACCTGTGGGTTTAAGAGACCCACAGACCGTAAAACTCACAGGTAATCCTTAATTTAGCTGGAGTGGAGCTTTCTTTCCATACTCTGCCAGATTTACAAGGCAGAGCAGCCTGATCTAAGCTGGTTTTTTTCTCCTTTTTTTTTTCTCCTCTGTTCTTATTTTATACAAGAAAGTTTTGACTGCCATGAGAGACCTACAGAATTTTTGCAGATTGTCATTAATTACAGACTGGAAAAATAGACTCCTTGCCTTTCCTGCTTACAGAAGTCAAGTGACATGTCATTCTCTTTCCCCATCTCCTTAAATAGTCCTATAATTTACTCACATCTTAGTAATCAAAGGGCAACTTCAACATGAGTTTCAGTGCTCCTTAGGTAGAGAATGTGGGTTTAATTATTCAGTTTTTAAGATGTGTTCAGTTCACTGAGGTACCAAGGCCAAGATGAAGAATATTCATACCATCCATGGGAACTGAGTATCTACATCTGACTGAAAATTTGCACTTTAGAGTCTAATGCCACTAATAAAACACAAGATTTAATGGCATGATTAGGACTAACCACTGCAAGCCATGACAGGAAGAAAGAAAAATTCAGATAGTGGTAACAAAGGAAGAGATAGAATAAAGGTGTCTGAGAGTTTAGAATAAATTTGGAAACAAATAATTTTCCCAAACATGCTTGAGCACAGAGTGGCTGTTTCTGTGGTTAATGAACAATCCAGTTGGTTCATGCCTGAGTGAGGGCCAGTTGTGTAACTGCAAACTCCATATGAAAACCACACACAACAGCAGCAACACACAAACATTTTCCTGCTGCCTGAACTAATGAGCCATTTAGCCAGGATAAATCAGGTTATTCACGAGATGTTTCAAGCAGCTAATAGGCCCGATCCTGCTGCTGAGCCTTATTCAAACTGGTACTCGAGTAGAATTAAATTCTGTATCCATTGAGGGAATAATAGAATGAATAATGAGATTTCACACGTGAAGTCACTGCAGGATAAAGAGACTACATAACTCAAAAAAATTAAAATTCATCATAGTGAATATGAAGCATTTGCTGTTTGTTTTTGGAGGAAGACACATTTGATCAAATAACCTGAGACTAGACCTTGGAATAACCAGAAGCTCCATTATTCTAATGCTGATTCTTCACTATTTTCTTTCAGGCCTCGCTGTTTCTCCCCAGGAACACAAAAACATTTCCAAAGTTTATGAGGTTTTGCTCAGATTACTGTGTTTCTGAAAAGTATTTTGATAGAGTTAGATGTTAACTACACAAACTTCAAGCAACAAAGGCAGTTCTATGACTATGTGAAAATCCCAAATAAAAGTTATAAAGCAAAACGCCATGTTTTTATGAGAGATGTTTTGCTGGAAATCAAAGTAGGAAAAGTTCCTCACAGAAAAAGTATTTTGAAGTGCTAAAAGTGGAATCTTAAAATTGATCTTTTTATGTGTCTTTCTGAATTGTTCTTGCTAAAAATGCTGTATAATTCCTCTGCAATATATAAGATTGTGAATTATTTCATAAAACACGAGGAAAATGTATTTAATAAAACTGGTTAAGAAAATGCATTTAGTTTTCTGGATGCATTTTGGGAAGTATTTTGGCAATTCTAATGGATGAGACCTAGTTTAACAAAATATAGGGAAATTCAGTAATCAGGCCACAGGATGTGCAGTTTAATTATGTTGGTGTGCATTTCTATTTGTTTCTAATGTAGAGGATCTATTGGTAAAATGAATGCCCATTTTGTGGTCTGTTATGCAGAAAATGTTTAATCCAGTGTTTGATTTACTCTGTTAAATCTTCTTTATTGAATGTGTTTATTCATCCATGCAGAATTGGGTATGCTGCTTTCTGTTAATATGACATTGCAATTAAATAGCTAAAGAGAAAAACATGGCAAGACATTTTCTCAAGGCCCATGAAATTCTCATAAAAATTATTCATACTTACATATTTCACTTCTACATTTGCTGATATTAAAACTGTGAAGTACAGAGAAGTATTTTTGTGTTGTGTGGAACTGACAAACCTTGCAGTTAAAAGATCCTGAATAATCATTTTTGTCAAATAAATAGTACTAAGGAGGATTTCTGGTCCAGTGGGTAATGACTGTCATCATGAAATAGGATTGCACTGATTGCATCTTGTGAATGAAGCCAACAGGAACTCAGAGCCCCAAACAACAGCATTTTGTGGTGGGATAAATACTTGAGCACTTGGGAAACAGTGAGACATTGACAGTGAAATAGCTCTGCTCCAGTGCAGCCCTGGAATTGTGCTCAACAATAACAGGAGGGTTTCCCGATGATGTTATATTTTCATGAGTGCCCTCCCTCAGCAGCAAAAGGATGTGCAAGGGGAATTTGTCTTATCTGATCTAACCAGCATAGTGAGGCTTTGTTCCTGAACCAAAGACATTTAGGTCAGGATGATCCGGCACTGTGAGAATTCTGGAGCTCAGTTTCTGTGCTGCAGGTGAGAAAGTAGAAATGACAGCTCCATTCACAGGGCTGCAGGATGGAAGTTTGAATCACAACCTCTGTGGGGCCATTGAAATCGTGAATATAAGAAACACAGGATTCGATCTCACTCCTATCTGAATTCATAACTACTCATTTTCTGTTGTGTATGTCTCAGGGTAGTAACGAAGTACTGATTTTAAATCCAT
Organism: Sakesphorus luctuosus; assembly: GCA_013396695.1. Classification (NCBI taxonomy): domain Eukaryota; kingdom Metazoa; phylum Chordata; class Aves; order Passeriformes; family Thamnophilidae; genus Sakesphorus; species Sakesphorus luctuosus. The sequence continues at coordinate 65,493 of VWZD01008496.1, forward strand.
ATATTTTGGGGGTATTTTGTTGTTAGATGTTTCCTGCTGGCCCATGTTCTGTGCTGCACTCAGCCCTAGAACGTCTGGGGTAAGGTGGGCTCTGGTTTCCATTAGTCACTTTATACTATTTTCACTATTCCTTTGCTATGTGAACAAGGAGCTTGTAATAAGGTGTTAACAGGCTGCTATCTGGTTTATTGTGATTATTGATTTAAGGTGTTAAGACTTTAATATAATCATACACAATGAATAATATTAAGAGATTAGTTTAAAGCCATAAAAGCCATTAAATGCAAAATAAAAAAGCAAAACTTTCCAGAAATTTCCACTCTATTCTGGCACAGGTGTTCTGCCTACATTGCTGTATCTGGCCTTTTCAAATATGTGTTTTTATTCCTGCTGTTCTTTCACTGGTAATACTGGAGGGGTTACTCTGAACTGCAGTTCTGGATTTCACTCCTGGCTCCAACTTCTTTCCTTTGTAACGTGAAGGAAGAGGCAGAAGAAGAGTACAGTGTTATTTTGGGCTTCAGAGGGAAAGAAAATAAAGAGTTAATTGATGGGTTGAGAAAAATAGAGAGGGTTTTGCATGCAGAGAATGTAGTACAATCAAACATATAATATGGCTGTTAATTAACAAGAGAGGATGTAAGATTAATGACTCATACATTTTCTAACTAATAACTAATACACTGATTTTTTAAATCTGTGTTCAACATAGTGGCTAAAGGAAAAAAAAGTATTGCAGTTAGGGAGTAAGAGCACTTTTTAAATAATGAGAGAACTATTTCCTTGGATATATCAAAAAAGAGCAGTGAGCAATGAGATTGAAGAAACAACAGGAATTGTTTTGGAAACTATGTATACAGCAGAAATAAGAAAAGCGACATCTGAAGAAGTTTCTGAAGAAGTTTTATTGTTTCTGAAGAAGTGGTCACTCAAGAAACTTCAGTGGAATTCATGGAATCACAAGATTGTTTGCATTGGAAGGACCATAAAGCCCATCCAGTTCCAATCCCCACAGGCAGGGACACCTCCCACTGCCCCAGGGTGCTCCAAGCCCTGTCCAGCCTGGCCTGGGACACTCCCAGGGATGGGGCAGCCACAGCTGCTCTGGGCACCTGTGCCAGGGCTTGCTCACCAGTTCCTGCTCCCTCAGGCCATTCCCGTTCCTATTCCTGTTCCCTCAGGTTGTTCCTGTTCCCGTTCCCTCTCCCTCAGGCCATTCCCATTCCTGTTCCCATTCCCATTCCTGCTCCCTCAAGCCATTCCCATTCCGGTTCCCTCAGGCCCTTTCCATTCCTATTCCAGCTCCCTCAGGCCATTCCCATTTCCATTCGTGTTCCCATTCCCGCTCCCTCAGGCCGTTCCCGTTCCCATTCCCGCTCCTTCAAGCCATTCCCGTTCCCATGCCCGTAGGCCGTTCCCGTTCCCGTTCCCTCACGCCGCTCCCGTTCCCTCACGCC